>JABUQX010135371.1:0-46280 GCA_015478945.1 Trachelipus rathkii
AAAACATCCCTTCAGGTTATTGTTATATTTTTTTACCTTACTCTATTACCTTAATATATTTATTAAATCTCTGAGAGCATGGTTACCTTTTTCATAACCATATATTTTCTATTATCTACACTACTTATAATATATAGAGGGAGATACATCTAATATTAAATATTAGATCCATAATAAAATATACATTTATGAATCTCTTATTTCACTAATATACATATATATTAAGTATTAATTATATACTTTTATATATCTCAGCGAGGCGACGCTCCTACACTATGTTGCTGCTCGCCTGCCTTGCTTACGAGTATAATTAATTTCGGTAGAAAAGATTACTGGTTTGGAAAACTTTCATTATGTTACGTCATACCCATAATCTCTCATTATTTTTATATGATAGGTTTGGTTATTATAATGAAATTACTACTATGAATAAATATAAAAGATTATGCCGGAAACATTTTTGAGTATCTATATATCGAAAAAGGTTACAGAATAAGACCGCTATTTAGATAACTTTTAATCCATTAAAAATTACTCCCAGTTCGGTCTTGCTCAAATTCAGAATAGCCGAAGCATGGTTGTATTCTTTAGTGTAATTTTATGAGTATTAAAAATATGTTGTATAAAATACTTATTAGACTGTAAATAACTAGGTATGTTTTTAAATATACTATATTACATAATTTTATAATTAATTTAGTTTTTATACTTTTTATTGATGTATTTTAATAAAATATTATTATAATATAATTTATACTCCGCAAAAAGACGCAGATTACTGAATAAATTCTTAAGAGAATGGAAGAGGAACCGGAGGAATGTTTTACTGCCTTGCGATTTGTACTAGTTATACCTATGGAGAATCTCCACATTAATTGGTAATGGACTAATACCGTTTAGGTTTATATGGAACATACCTTCAAGTGCTATCCTCTTAATATAGTTTCATCTCTGGATTACTCTAAGGATTTATTAGGCTCTTCTTTCTTCTGTTCTTCGGTTCTATCCTGGATTTGCTTTTCTGGCGCCCTATGCAATTATACCGGGGATACTTCTTTTTACCTTAGAGGTGAGTGATATTGGTTGGTCTTAGTTATTATTCCTCTGTGATTAATTCTACTTTTACTATCAAGCTGGACTTGTTCATAATTATTTAAGGTATTAACCTATTCATTTATAACATCCGCGTATCATATATTATATATTATATATATATAATATTAAGTTGTTTTTACACTCCTTTTATCTTTTACTTGTTCCTTGAGCAGTGGCGTGTATTTAATGACTATCTATTATTTTACCTCCCGCTGCTAGCGTGAGTACTTAGTATCATTAGGCTGTGACTCCGAGAGAGAGAGAGAGAGAGAGGAAGAGAGGCGAGAGCCAGCCACGTATGAGAGGCTATGTGTAAGTAGGTTAAAGGTTTGCTCGGTTTCTCCTTTGTGGCAAGGAGTATTTCACCCGCGGTCTCTGCATTGATAGAGCCGCTACTATGGCCCCCCGGGGAGTCGCCGCTGAAATATCATATAATATATCATATTTATATAATAATATATATATATATATATATAATATATATTACCTAACTCATTCTCTCTTATTTTTATATCTTACTAACTTCTACTATATCATATATATATATACTTATCTTCTTAATCTATATATATATTATCTTAATTATATACTATTATCTTCTTAATTGTTCTATATCAATATTATAATATTATTCTATTAATTATTATATTCCTATTTACATATACTAAAATCTTTTATATCTTACCTATACTATCTATATCTATTCATTTATAATATTTCACGGTAGTTTATTTCTTTCTTACTAAATACTTATATATGCCTCACTAGCATACTCTTTTCCATTAATTTTTTATCCATACTTTTCATTTCGTTACATATATCCTAGTATTTATTTCTCTTCTTCTTTGTATGAGCCAGTCATTTTGGTATTCCATCTATCATTCTGATAATCTAGTATCGTGATTTGTCAGCGTACTTTGTTCTTTGCAACTACACCCGTACATTCCTATGTTATCCCATTCCCATTCCTTCCCCTCCACCGCTAACTCCTTTATTATCCCATTGCGCCTCATTGATTCTCACTATTGAATATGTGCTATACAAGTACTAATAGTATCTACTCAGGGCCTTTTAGTCACAGTTTAAGTTACTGCACTTGCTTCATTCTTTAATTGAATTCCTGCAGTTTTAACCGTCACAGTCACCATCTTCTTTTTTCCGGGTTTCTTATCCTTCTCTTATACGTACATCTTCAAAGTCGTAAATGGTATCAGTTAAAGTATCAAGTTACAACAGTCACTTCTCTCTCTCATTCTTTATGAAAACTGTGCATATTCAATATTATTCTCATTACTTCTCTTTATTTACTTATGTCTCTAATATCTCTTATCTAATATATATAAACTATATATAGGACAATATCTTATTATATACTATATATATTATAATATATCTATAATATATTTTGCCTCTCTTTACTATTAATATTATATAATATTATATTTATTCCTTATTTTCTCTTCTTATATAATATATATATAATTATTTTTACTATATAATTCATTTATACTACTATTAAATTTATTTATCTCTATATTATGGAAAGAAGTATACATAAAACAATCTGAATCTAACATCTCATCAAGACACTATTATTTCAACGTTTTCGTCATATGACTCATACACTTGTCAATCATGTGCTATCACTCAGGAAAACGACACTACAAAAATAATGAAATATTTCCGTTTAAAAACAATATTGCTAAATTAATTCATTTATTTTGTAGTTTTACTTTCCACTTTGAGGATGATGATTCTTAGTTTTTGAGTTCTATCCGCAACGATTGAATCAGTTCTGAATGATGTTCTGATTGTTTAGTGCTTCTTTTCCAATTATACAAATTTACGCTCCCAAAGAATTCTTAGTAAGCCGGAAATGAAATTTATATATTATTAAATACTATATATATGTTATTTTTCTTTCATATATTTATATTATGATAATAATATACTATATATTATATTATCTTATATTCTCCGTATATCCCATATATATATTATACTATATCTTAATTATTATTTATTTTATATATTTAACCTATATGCGTAGCGGCCTTCCTCTCACTATATGTCTGGCTGTGTATCCGTATATTTAAGTAAGGTTCATATTTGGTTCGTCCATGCCTTCGATCATTTCTATTATCCCTTATTCATCTTATCCCATTCATCCAGTCATAATCCATCATCTATCTCATCATCATCATCATCTCAATCTATTCATCATTCACTCATGCGCATTCTTCTATCAATCATCTACCGGGACTGTCTTATACTTTCTGGTCTTTCAAGATCTGGTAGGGCAAGGTGCGTAATCATCATAGCGGGAAACAATAAAAGATATGTAGAAGATATTAAGCAATTTAGAATAAGAAAGCCCAGCCATATACAGTCCCCTTTATACCCAAATTAAGTGAGAACACTCGTCGCAGTCAGAAAAATCCACCCTAGAGCTTCACGGGACCATGCCCCGCGATTACCCCTCAACTATGACCTCTTCGTCAATGTGGGGTTTATACAGTTCCGCTTGGCCCAGAAGTGGCTACAACCCATACTCCTCAAAACAACCAGCCACCATATCACTCCATGTTTGTGCTTTTTCTTTACCTGTTCTGTTCTTGACCTGCGGCAGGAAGTTGCCGGTGAGCAAACTGGCTATTCTCTCATTGTTATCTTTCAGTTCATCGGGCATTCCTTTACCAACCCCTGATCTTCAGTCCCACCGTTTTCTTGGTCTTTCTCGGCTCGGCGGACCGGTTCGGTCTGTGGTGCCTAATTTCCGCGGTTCTACAGCTTTTGGTTTCTGATTTCTCCAGATTCTATCTCCACTCATTTACCCGGTACTTCTGGGTATTCAATTCATTCCGTTCTCCTTCTACAATCCCGAACTCGTTTTTCTTGTGCTCCATTCCAGGGTATTTATCTACCTACCATTAATCCTCACCAGCTATGATCGCCCTAAAAACCATCTCCATACCGTTCCTGCACTCGGCGCTCGCGGTACTTCTTGGTATCTCTCTTTTCATTTAAGTTCAGCTGGTCCTTCTTTGCCCACGTTCTCGCGAATGCTCCTGGCCTACACCAAAACCAATCTGCTCTAACTACGCTCATTCCTCATTTATCATTTCTTTTCACACTAACACCGCATGTTCTTCGTCCATCATTTCCCTCATCCTTTTATAGTCATTGTCCTATTTTGATCACGTGTCAATGTTAGCACTTCTACAATGTCAGTCGTGATGGTTCTGACATTGTTAAATAAGGTTGGTTACGGATTCTTTCTCATACTACTAAGGGACTATACATATTGTTGAGTGCCCTACTAGCTTAGGGTATACTTTATAAAATGAGGGTATGTCATCTTAGTTTACCTCTGCATGTTTTAAATGTATTAGTATATGTGAGGACTATTATGGTTTCTTTATGGATATAAGAGGTCATTCATATGATCTTAATATTTATTACATAGTGCGCTTCAATACATTTCTTTTTTGCCTACTACGAGGGCGCCGGTCAGCCGAGGCGCGGAGCGGTGCACGCGCCGGCTGTCTCTGTTCGATTGTTTTTCCGAATACTGATCCTATGGGGAGGTATCGTTACAGGAGTACTTGGTAAATTTTCTAGTTATACTACTTTTATTATATCCTTAGTTCCTGCTCACACGCTTAGGAGAGCTTAAACATATACTTTGTCTCACAGCTTGAGGTTATCTTGTTTCACCTGCCTCTACAATCTTCTATTTCTTAACACCTATACTTCCTTTATTGTCATACGTTTCATATACTTTCTAATCCACTCCTTTTATCTTTTCATCTAACTCAGACTACTCCTATATTCTATTTTCCTCCCACCTTTTCTTTCAATAATTCTCACTCTACTTACGTCTCTTCATTAACTCATCTTCAGTAATTTTTCGCTTCACTCTAATTTAAAACCAAATCATATATTATCCTGTCGAGGCATAATATGGTACAAGGCCTTTGAACTTCCCCTTACCCATTTATCTCGTTATTCTTTTATGTTGCATATCATTCTTTCACTTTTCTATTCCCTTTGTCAACCCTACCTTCTCTATATTCTTTTCCTACAAACATAAATACACATGATGAAATGAAAACTACCCTCTCTATATTCTTTTCCGCCAATCCAAAAGGCTTTACATCCTGTCTTCGTTTCACTTCCGCAGGTTAAGTAATTCAATTGAAATAATCACGCTTTTCGACTCTATCTTTACCTTGTTCACTTGACTTTTTGTTCCCACGGTCCACAGTTCATCACTATCGCTCCATAATGGTACTCATCACAGCTTTCTATGATTCTCATTCACAGATAGCTTCCGTGTTCCTTTCCTCGGCCACTGCTTACTTCTCATCAAATCTCCATACTCATCATAACGACGCTCTTCTGTTCCCTAAATCTAATCTGCATCTATATTCCGGTACTCAATACTATTATTTTCTCTAAATTCCTATTAATCTTAATATATTTTCATGCCATATTTTCTTATAAATTCATTAAATATATCTAAATCTATTCCAATACATATTTATTCCTTCTCTCCCTCCCTCATTACATCTCCAATTTAATTTGTTTCACTTACTATGGTTTTAGTCAGTAGGTATTGATCACATTAACATTCTTCATCTTCATGTCACTATCTAAACTGCCGACCCCTTATTCTGCCTATATCAGATATCCTCTATACACATCATGTTCGATGCTCTCTTTTTGCCCTTTTTTTCCCCCTCTATAGTTGGTCATACCCTGGTCTTTGGGTCTGTCCAATCCTACTCTACAGTTACATTGTTCGGCTTATGGTTTTACTTATATTCCAAGAGGGTCTAATATTCTGACTGCACCCCTCCTAGTCACTCGGAAGTAATCATGCCCACTCTGGTCCATCCCCTTCCATAACTCGTTTGTGTTTACTTCAAATCCAATGAATTCCATTCGCTAATATATTATATTATATATAATATATCATAGTTATAATATATAAATATACCTGTATATATATATCATATATATAAGGAGGTCAAAAGTATATCAATTTTCATATTGCCCTTTTTATTTGCTCACTTTATACATCTTTCTTAGGGGTCGTGTTTTATCTACTGGTAGTATGACTGTACGGTTTATGATATAGTTTCTTAGTACTATAGTTGGTATTCTAATATAGGTTATCATGAGCTGGTGTTTGCATTGCTCTTGTTGCTATTTATCTCATATTCTATCCGGTCTTTTTGCGCCTCGCAGTAGTGCTTCCCTGAATGACTATTCGAGAAGTGGGACTGGCAATTGGCCTAAGATTTTGGAGGGTTCGTTGTAAAAGCGATGGGTTTTGTTAATAAGTAGATACCTGCATAGAATAAGAGGATGGTGACTGGTAAACTGAGTAAAGGACTCAATGATCGTACACCATCTTCCGGTGTAAGAAGTTTAACTTGCTAGATGGTGAGCAGCTGGAACAAGTATGATCTCAAGTTTAAATATTATTATACGGATTATATATATGTTGGTCGTAAAAGCGGAACAGTCGAATGATGCCGAGGGTAGTTACGGTTTAGTTTTGATGTTTTGCAGTGAGGAGGTCTGGTGCTCAATTAATAAATTCTTTGGTTTTGGATTATTGTAAAGAGACTTAACGTCTTAAGTCCGTCCGCTAATGTCGTCTTCTGCTCTACTTGATTGGCATTAACCTGCCTCTGTTTACCATCCCTCATCTTTTTTCTAGTGTACGCTTGTTACATAGTATCTGTTAGTTAAGACCTTATTCATGCGTTCTCGCAGTAACTCTAGACGGTTAACCTGCTTTAAGTTACCACCTGTTGTCTTTAGATGATTGCAATAAAAGTAATTCAGATGGACAATTTAGGTGTGAGAAGAATTCGCTTCTTCGGTGAATGGAACTACATGGGACGACGATATCTGGCACGTAATTAAGGCGTCTCGTTTCGGCTTTAATTGTAAAGAAAGGACATTTGTGGAACGATTCGGTAGACGCATAATATGAACGCCTACATGATTCTAGACCTGGCTCTTAGGGTTCTCCTGGGCGGTGGAAAAATTGGATGATAGTCGGTTGGTTAAGTGGATGTATAGCGTTTGCGTCGGCTGAGTTGTGTTGCGGTTCAATCGACTGCTGGCAGGTATTGTGGCCGGATTCATGATGATAAGTGGGGATTGGTTAGTACCCCCATTTTAAAGAATGTCTGGATGAGTCGTACACTGCTCGAAGTCTTGGACATCCAGCGTGCGTTGGAAATTATTATAGCTGTTCTACTAAGGTAGCGTATGGCCTACAAATGGCAGGGTTTTTGTGAGGGTTATATGGTTTGCCTGGTGCGCTTCTTACCTTTCTGCGGCCAATTTGGGAATGCAACTCCTTAGCACCTTTTCTGGCTAGTTATTTGCCTTATTACTGTTTCATGATCGTATTCTGCATCTGTTCGCCGGTCTCTCCTGTTCCTCTAGGCCCTTGTTGCATTGACCGTCCGGTCTGTTCCCTTGCCGTGACCCTGATGTTTTTTCCCCTAGGATCCCATAGTGTCCACGCTTTCCTTTTTACTGATACACATTGTCCGAGGAGGTCTTCTCCACAGGATCGGCGCCCTCTCTTCCTTTCTTCTGACGGTTGTCTGTCCATTATTTCTCCATTTTTCTCCTTTTCTTTTTCACCTACCTCCTCCTATTACTTTTCTGTTCTGGTATATGCTACGACACCTTGGTCTTAGCGCCTCCAGTGCTGTCATGTGGCACAAAATATATTGGTCTTGCAGTTGTGTGAGGATGGTGGAAACTCGAATGAGTTGGGATCAGTATATATATGCGTACTGGGGATCTTTACTATATTGTAGTTTATTGTTTTTTACCTATATATATATATATACCTACGTGGTATCATTATAGGTCTTACGTAGTTGGAGGCTCCTGTAGTTCACCTGGCATCAGGCGGTCTATCATCCTATCATTCCTTGTGGCTTCACCCTAATTTTATCCACTCCTTCACATATATACCTACTTGCCCTCACTTAATAGTTATACCTTCCTGATTCTACTTATTAACTTTATTTCATTTCCATTACCGATGACCATTACTTTTTGTTGCTACCCAGTTTCCATCCTAATCTGCGCCAATTCTTCTATTTGAGAGAGAGAGTGTGTGAGTTATTGTCCTAAACAATCACTCACACTATTCCCCAAATTTACGCTACGGAAACTACTCTGCGTAGCATATAATGCCCGCACACCACAAATCATTTTTGTCTTTAGCCTTCTAACCATCGCCCAACACATGTATACTTCTGCATTCGTACCTCTTTTTCCCGCTTCCGAACGCATCACGACAAAACCACCTCCCTGACAGTTCACATCAGATAAGGGGCTCAGTACGAGGGACGTTACACTCCTTTTCAGTACCATTAGTATCCACAGGTGGCTTTTTCTTTAGATACCACATTGCCTCTCGTTAACAGTACAATGTAACCACTTTTTCCTCCAGTAACTCTCCTCTCCCAAAAAATGTCCACTTAAGTTACAACGTTACCCGGGCCAGTCATACCGCAGTACTTTCCCGTATACTTCTCGATACCCAACGGGGAGGCTGCTATTATTTATTAGGGATAATATATTACTTATTATATTCGACTTATACCTATTTATTATTCTTCTATACCTAGCCTTCTCTCTTCATAGATCACTCCCCTTTCACTTTTGGGCTTCTTAATTATCCGTAACCGGCTTATCCCTCACAACCCCTCCCTCTCTATCTACAACTATTGTACACGGGATTTATCTTTTACTCATATACCTCTATTCTCTACTGCCGTTGGCTCTAATTTATTATATCCTTCATCTTACTATTATATTCTTTACTCTCTACTTACGTATAGAACTACTCACTATCCATCTTATCTATATATATATCTACGTCATTTGACTCATACTTTTAATGGGAATTTATTCTTCTGTATTCAGTTTCAAGAACTAACTTATGACTTCCCTGCCTTCTTTATTTTCTACTTTCATCACCGAACCGATTATTTGGTTGCGTTTACTATTTTTTATCACCCCCCTACTTAGTTTACTTTCCTCCTTATCGACGGGCCCTCCTTTTTTGGAGTACCCCCATTCTTCACCCCTGATTCTTCTTTCCCTCTAATCACCTCCCCCTACTCTTTACCTTAATATATCATTCTTACTTATTTATTGTCCTAATTTTTTATATTTTTCATACCTATTTATGTGTGTCATTAAGCCATAACTTGATATCCTTTCCGATTCCGACCAATATACTTACCTCCCTATATTATTCGGGCGTATATACTTCGTGACCATAGTTGGAAATAGTTGTGTAGATATTAAATGCTTCAAGAATGTGCCCGATTCCTAAAATACTTTGAGTCTTAATATTAATTATTGTAATTAATGTTAACTAATATACGGGTTTCAATATGTCATATCTTTTTTCTGAAACTATTTTGTTATGTTACTTGCGAGTGTACTTTTATCTGAGTCGCACATGCAAGTTTACCCAGCCAAAAGGTAAATTACAATAATTTAATATGACCTTATCAAATATTTAGAATCTGCAAAGTAGTAAACTTAGGACCTCGACTCACATGCAACTATTGAGATCGTCTATTTAAGTCGTAAGTTAAATAGTTTTTTTAAGTTAAAGAATCTTCGATCCCATTCCAATATTTAATATTATTACATAAATCACATTCATATGGCACCATTTAATTTATCCTTTTTATATTTATTCTTCGAAATATGCCCTTCTCTCATATAGGGCAAGTAGCTGTAGGACATGTGGGTCCATATGATGACAGTTTGGGTCTTTGAGTCGCAGTATTTTCGGTACTAAGACGTCTGTGGGCTTGGCGGTGAGATGTTAGATCAGGGCCTGGGAGTTCATAGGCGGATTATCGGCGGCTTGGTTTTGTCTTTGCGTTCGAGAAGACCTCAGTCACGTGAGTTTCCGGGGAACGGCAATTTTCGTTGTGATATTTTTGAATGGAGTGGCTAGCTATAGCTCTGGCCCGCCATTTGTCTGTCATCCTTAGTTATCATTTCTTGTACTTCTATCATTCTGTAGCCTTTTAGCGCTTACCTGTGTTAACTCAGTGAGTGGTCCGTGAGACATGCAGGCCGGCTGTCGAGTTAGGTATAGTATTGTTGATTGTGAGTACTGGCGGTTGAGGCTTGAGTTGCCTACTTATTTTTCTAAAAGGTGCGGGATAGGTCTACTAATCCATAATCATGATCTTCTGATGCGGCTTATCGTGTCTATATTGCCTTATGATAGTTCGTATTTTATGTTCTCATGCTTGTTATATAATTGGTATCTATTAATTTATAATTATATAGTTCTAATGTGGCTATATGCCGAGTTTTTCTGTTCGGAATTTTGTGTTGTTATTTGTGGGGACATTTGATTACTCGAGTCGTCGAGTCGTTGTATACAGGTGAGTAACTCGTTGTTCCGAGACATGGGTGCTGCCTTCTATAGGTCTAAGGATACTTATGAGTATGGTAGGCCGCCTATTTGATCCCGATGAGGACCTAGCAGTTTTATAGAGTTATGGGTATGTGTTTAGTAGCCACGTGGAATATACTTGAATAGGCTTACTATTGTCACACGTTGTTTGTCTTTAGGGTATTGGGTATCTGGTGGTATAAGTATCTAGCTGTACTCATCGTCTGGGATATAGGTTTATGTGTGGTTATATAGTTAGGTGTGACGCTAGAGGAGGAGGCTTTCTTCGAGGGTTTTTGGAGGTCTGAACGGTCAGGAGACGTTTGGTGGGGGGACCGTGTGTAGTGGGACTTTCAAGCGATCGTCGTAGTTGCAGTAGTTCGTTGGTATGTGCTACGTATTTAGCTGGTAGGTGCAGGTATGCTATAGAGTTGTTTTACAGGCTGTTTTAGTAATGTGATAGTTTTATGTGTAGGTAGTATTCATATATTGGTTATTTGTATTACGCTGATCATATATACTTGGGTGATACTATACCGGAGTGTGACCATTCATAACTTTAGTGAGGTATACTATATACTTGCACTTATATTACGTATCAGGTATTCGCGAAGAAGTGCGCATTGTTATGTGAATTGCAGATTCTTTCGGAGATGATTTGGTGGTGACTTGATGAGTGGCGGGCGACGGGTGCGTTTCGAGTTCCGTTATTAGGGTTATGTGGCGGTTGGTGGGAGGTACGTTAGAGAGATTGATCTTTTATACTCCGAGCGGCAGCGTCTTGATATGTATCATCTTTTTATATCATATATACTCTTAATATATATATAATATATATATATTATTTTTTTTATACTGGGTGTACATAGTTATTAAGCCTACACTTTTATATTATATATATATATACATGTTTACCTTGGGGGCTCTTTTATGTAGTTATTGTAGTGGTTGGGTGTTATTCATATATATTAATTAATATTATATACTATATATATCTTTTGCGGTTATTACCAGTGGGGTTTCTCCTTACTAGTTTAGGATACAAAAAAATATGATATAAAAACACAATATTTTTGCTATAACATCTTCCGCTTCCTTTGGGTGTAATATATAATACTTCTTCTATAACACCGGAATTAACTTCAAAAAATTGTTGTGACGCATTAATTGCCATTTCTTATATTCTTTAATACTTTATAATCTCTATTTATTATGCAAACATGTTAAATCTTAGTTTTTCTATATTTATGCTTATACGGTAAGTTTTTTCAGGGTGAATCGAAAGATATTATTTATTTTTATGTATTTATGTCTTTAACTTTATGTTAATATTTTCAATTCTCATACATAGTAAATTGCTCATTTATGCCTCCTATCCATAAGTCTGACAATTTGGGATCATTTTTACTTTCATCCATCTATTAATACTCCCTCTCTATCACTCGGTCGGGCCATGTTACTTAGGGCTAATTTAGGCACGTTTTATACTGCTAGTATATTATATTATTGGACCTCCGTACTATATATAGCTCAGTTATTAACTGACCCTATGACCTCCATAGTTTCACGTACACAATATATACGTTATAGTTACTGAGGTGGTTATTCGCCTGAGTCAGGTTCCTACCAGTTCAATACTGTACTTTTTATATATATATATACTACTAATACTACTAACATTATAGTATTATGATTCCTATACTTGATGGACATATAGAGTTATCTTTGGCTTTTTACTTAGATTATATAATCTATATATTATTATATAATTATGAATATTACTGAATCTTATTATCTCCATCTATACTATATTATACTTATATATTACTATTATAGGCATTAGTCTCCTAGATTATCGACTTGACACCTAGTCGTCTCATAAAACTCCTCGATACCGCACTCCGTAAAAACCGCAATAACCATTTTCTTTGAAATCGCCTGTCGAACATTTTGAATGCATACTTTCGAAATACAACATTAAATCATTAATTTTAAAATAATTATTTTAATTATATATTCTTTATAAACTCAAAATTCTATTGCTTAATCATATAATCATCTTTCGGCATCCTTGAGCAGGCAACCATATTAATTAAATAAATGATTATAAGCCAAACTGATTTTAGATCTTCTCGCCGCTTGTTACACTTTCCGGGTTTTCCGCATTTCATAAATTTTGCCTTGTTATCTCTTATCTATCCTTATTGCTCTATAGATGTATTGGTCGTTTAAGTGTTTACTTTTAAAAATCTCACATATAAATTCATTTTTAACTAATTATTTTTTTTCCTTTATAATTTAACTCTTATAATAAATCATACTATACAGTTTCTTTTCATGTATTTTAATAAAATCTTTCTTTACACTATACTTTCCTCACGGGTCACCGGCTGAGTAGATTCCTACCTCATTGCTTGTGTGCCATTGTCTCTCATTTACATTATATATAATTTTAAAAATTAATTTAGTTATGTTATTTTTACATTTCCATTCTCATTTGGCAGCATGGTCATTTTCATAGATATCTTGAACCTTGAGCCTAATATCTATGGAGGGGTGAGGGAGTGCATATGGGTATGTTTCCCCTCAAATATTTGTTGCGTGGGGACAGTTTGGATAAGCTCTGGTTTTTAGTGTATGGAATGCGTTAGGATACACCTTTATTTTTTGTGATGGGCTATGATTTTTTATGGTTTCAAAATTTTGGATTTTTTATACATTATATTCTTGTAATTTACTTTTGGTCTTGGATTTTTTCTATTTTCTCGCATACCTAAATCGTTCGCTTGATTTTCAGGAATTAAATATTTGCGGTTTCAGGTCTTATTTAGTGTTTAGTTCTTTATTTTTTGGGTTTTGGCCATATTAATTAATTAGGTTATTTTTATGCTCATCTTGGATCGCTTTGATTCATCCATAATTATTTTATTAATTATATTTATTAGCTATTGTTGTATTACTATTTATTTATTATTTTTTCCTGGCTCTATCGTTTCAATATTACTGCTCCTAGGTACTTGAACGCTTGGTTTTCCTATTTTATGATATACGCCGTTGCTTTTGGAGCCATTATTTGGCCGTACGTTATTCTGACCTTTCGATTTTTTTACTCTGTATAGCTCACTATATCTATTTAATATATTTAAATTCAAATTGACATTATTCAGTTAATATTATAGATGTATATATTACATACTATTATTTATTACATTATTATATTATTGTATCTATAACTTGAACAACTCATAATTAAAACTTGATCTCAATTGGGCGCACTTAATTATCTTATTTAATTTTTTCGTTTTCTCAACACTACAGAGATGTTTGATTTTCAACGTCTGTCGACCGTGCGGTTAAGCTTTCAATCAAAGAAAATTTGAATAATCCTTTTTCCGCATTTAGCTTATGACTTATTTCATTTTTCTATTATTTATTAGTTCCGTGACTCTTGGGAGTGTGTCTTTATAGTGCTGTTGTACTCGCTGAATAGACCCATTATTTGTGAGTGAAGTTATTTTGGATAGGGTACTTGTCAGTGGTGCTGGTAGGGATTTATTCTCTATATAGGGTGAAATGATAGTATTTGAGCTGATCAAGTTGCTCCGTACTAGGCCTCTCTCTCTTTTTATAGTATATATATCTATATAATCTATTATATCTTATTTACTATATATATTATCTATCTCTTACATCTACTCTGCCTAATAATTACCTATATATATTTTCATATATATTCACTTATCTACTATATTTACTATAATATGCCACCGTCCGTTTTTTAGCAGTTACGTCTTATACTATATTTATGGGGTTTAGGTTTTATGAGGTATGTCACGTCGTCGGTAGAGTTATTGCTATTTTAATATATATTACTTATTTCTATTTATAATATATGATATTATATATCTTTTCATCTTCTTTTAATATATATATATTATAATACTATATATATTATTCCTCTATATATTATCATAATATACATTTTATATCTATATATCGACATCCTTTCCAAGGTTTACGCTAATTGTGTCTTGCTTGTAGATATTAACGTCCTCAAAATGTTCAGTAATATATTATATTATTCCACCTTAACTTCTCATATCTATTATATCTATATCCAGGTCGTTTATTATTTCTCGTACTTATACTTTATGGTGGGATACATTGTTGTGGGTCGTCTAGGCAGTAGTACCCTTATATATATAGTATTACTCTATATATCTTAGGTGCGTCCTGTATGACGTTTGCCTTTCAGTCTCACCTATATATAGTATATATATATATATATTGCCGCTCATATCTATCTCTATATATTCATTATTTTCTCATAGGTGGTCTAAATAATCATCATAATCAATAATAACTATATAATAAACAATAATATTAATTCATAATCTTATTATTTATATATATCAATAATAATTCAATAATAATAATTAATAATAATAATATTACTTAATATATAATATACTATATAATTAGTAAAATTATAATACATACATAATATATACATTAATCAATATCATAATATCATAATCTTACTTCTAAATAATTAGATAATCAATCATATACATTTTAATCATCTTCATTTTGGCCGGGGTTTTCCCGGGGTTTTCCTTCGTATATATAATCTAATATATAATAAGGACATCCATCCCATTGACACTCACATCACACTAACTTATTAAACTGATTTGAGATACCATCAATACTCATATCATATGTCGTCATCAGAGAAAGTAGAAGGAAATATTCGACCTGGCGGGTTCCGTCCATTTCTATTACACTCACCATTACTTTCCACGCCACTTGTACAATTAGTTTGACAGCTCTCGAATTCGGGTGATGGCCTTATTTGCATTGTATTAGATTGTTCTAGCTGTAATGTGTAGTATATGAGTAGAATATGATAGCCAGGAGTTATGACTGTTATTCGGGATGTTATCTCTGACAGAAGAGAGGACGAGAGGACGATGAGAGTAGTATGATGCGCACGCAGCAGAGATGAGAGAGACGATTCGGGAATATTTGCTTATAGTTCCGTTGCTAGTCCATTTTGCCCTAGTAGCGGGATTTTTCACGGACTACCCTATCTAATTATTGGTACTTAACTGGGTTACGTCTGGTTACTTACATAATTCTCTTATGTCATATTATCATCTAATATTTCTAATTTATCATTTATTCATATATCACTCTCTCATATATATATATAGTATATATCTACTTCTACCTTGTTCTATTCATATATTATTCATTCATTTATTTCTTTATTTTCTTTACAAATATAATATTCTTATACATATTATTTAATATTCTTATTTTATTTATTTTTATATTATATTATATATACTACATATCATATCATTAATAAAAGAAAAGAGATTACTTAAATTTAAGATTTTGGTACTTAGGGACGGAGATTGAGAAGGGGTGGGTTCACAATATTTGTTTAGATCTTTTAACCTTTACAAATAGATTGGTTATCATGTGCATAAGACATGAGCATTAATGATACGTACTTAGTCATTATTATGTCTGTCGATTATCTACAAGTAGAGATTCTGAGTTTCCCTGCTACCGTTGAAACCTTGCTGGTTGATTGGAGGTATCTCCAACCCTATTCGACTCGTGGTTCACGCAGACCCTCTTTCCCTTCTCAAATGGACTCGGGTGTCCACTGCTGTTACTTTATCGAGTTGTCTCGAACCAACACTATGTGTTTGTCTTTTTCTTTCGTAATTCGTGCTCGCATCTACCTTGTTCACACTTCTTAGGTATTCAAGTCCTACCGCATTCTTTTCGTATTCGCACTACTTATTATTCTTATATCTGTATAGGTCATTATATATATGATACTATTCAGGCTTGTATTTCGTATCACCTTACCCTCTTTTCTACATAGTATTTTCTATATTACTAATTACCATTTCTTAATATTATAGGGTTCCTCTTTATACTATACTATCCCACTAGGACTTAGTTCTTATTATCACTCTTACCTCACACTTATATTATATATAGAGTTATTTTCTAGTTTTTTTACTTATTACTCCTCATTCACCTTCCATCCCTGGGTCTGGGATTTATACTATATAGCTCGAGGTTATTACCTCATTGCTATATTATTAGGTGATGACCCATACTGGTCAATTTACTATAATTTCCTTATATAATAATAGATTTACTACTACTTATTTTTTATATATTACTATATATACTTATCTTACCACTTATGCTAGTACTAGTATATCTAGTTTTCATCTGAGGTCAATATCATATACTACGGGCAGACTACTACTATCGGAGGGTAGAGGGTGAGAGTGATACTGTTACTTCCACTAATTTTGAGAAGGACATACCCGTCTGGTATAGAATACTAATCATTGGAGTTGATTTGCAGTTATTGCTTCGCTCTCATCTAGATTGTGTGGATTTATCATTGTCAGCATCGTATATTTCCAACCAATTGCTGATGCACTTATTACTTTTTTAATTTATTTTTTAATTTTTTTCCTTCCTTGTATCTTCCACATATTGCTAATTATATGCTTTAGTTCATCACCACTGGTGTTATGTACACGTTATTTTTAATTCAGGCTCTTGTTAAGATATAGTTTTCCCCTATTTACGCTGAGTGTTTCTATTACGCCACTCCTTATGAGCTGGATACTTGGTGAGGCACGCTCTACACTTAATACGCACCTAATACCTAGACGGAATACGGGAGACTCGGATTCAAAAAAAAATTTTCTAGTGCTTTTTGACCTCTCTGATACATAAATAGACGTTTACTATGCGTAAATACTGAAAAATAAATAAAAGGGAACGCCACCGTTAAAACCCTTACCTCAAAATCTTAAATAGCTACATAAAAACAGGGAAAAGGAACTCATTTTTGGAATCCTGGTAAAATTTTAGCAAGGAAATGGTTAATTAAAGAATAACCCCAATATCAGGGTAGTATCCGAACAAATGGCATTTAGTCCGGGGGTCTCTCGGTCCTTCCTGCTTAACTGAACTACCTCTACCGTGGTTTAAGGTACATATTTCTCCCACCTCGCGGGGGGGTCTCTCTGTTGTACATAAACTCTCCCCGCTTCTTTTTGAGTTGTGATTATTTATCGGATGTCCCGTCATGCAGTAGGTGTTCCTCCGCCACTCCCCTTATCGGAGGTTAAGTTTAGTGGCCATCATTACCGTTCTAAGTCCCTCCCTATGTTCTGTTTCTTCTTTTCGTTTGTTTGCTTGACTTCTTGAGCGCCGGCTCTGTTGGTTCTACACTTGCTGGTGGGTGACAGGGTAGCTTCTCTACTCCAAGACCATATGCACTCATTTATTTCACTCAGGTTTATGCCTTGCAATTTAATTTTTGTATCCTTCTGGCGACGAGATCTATTGAATATGATCCTGGTAACAGACTAAACCTAAATTTGTCCATGTGTATAAGCTAAATTTTGGTTGAACGTATGGTTGTATATTTCTATCTTCCTTTCAATGAATCATAGATTGTTTACGGTGTGGGATGGAATTAGTTTTTTGATTTCCTGACGCTATCTCACCGTATACCGTGTTGGGCGTATAAGTTAATTATGTCCTTATTATATATTATCGCTAAGTTATATATATATTCATTCTATCTTTCTTTCTTTTTGTCGTTCATATTCTTTATATTATATACATATCATAACTTATCTCTTATTATTTTCATATAATATCCGAGATGTATTTTTCCATATCTTATTTTCTATATATGTATAAAATCTATATCTATTACTCTCCTTTAATATTTATAAATTTATTCATATTCTTATCATATAATAATTACTAATGTCATTATAATAAAATGTCATTTAATTAATCACGATATTTTGACTTATATAATCTATTCTTAATCTCTAATATATTATTATTCTTTTTTATTTATTTATATATCCTCTTGTGAGACGAGCAAACCTAAAATTTATGTTTCGGTCAAGCCTAATCTATAATTATTTAAATATTATATTAAGAATCTCTTACTATACTTACATATTTAATCCCATAAAAAATAATCTATTCTTATACGCCCTATATTATCTTGATTTATACTTTACAAAATACAAAATTTAAAAAAAATAATTTATAACTTATATATCATATATAATATATATATTAATTATCTTAATTTTATATTTATACTCTATTATATATTTTATTATTTAATACCTCTCTATTTTATATATTAGTATATTTATATTCTTATATATATGGTTTATTATATACTTTTACTATTTCATATCAGCTTTCATAACTTTACTATCATTTTAATTACATTATTTTGTATACTAGTTATAGTGTTCCTACTGTATATTTCTATTCCGGCTAATAATGGACTATTACCCCTTCTATACATCAGAGCCTATAATATAGTTATAGCAATCTCGTACAACTCTCACACATTCTCTAACTATCGTACGAAATCTTTAATCTCTCTAATATTAATCTCACTTATACTACCTTATAATATCTCTCAAGTCAATATTCGTTGTTCCCCTCAGCCAGGTTGACGGTATTATATCTATCTTATATGCTCTTTCCTTATTTTTTATTTAACCTTATTCTCATAGGTACAATTATATTCTTATATTACCTCATCTATAGTGATGACTACGGAATTTGTATTCCTGAGAGGAGATTTGCGATAGGCGCTTATTTGTTTGGGCGTCATGAGTAAGGATGCTGCGCCTCATAAGTTAGCGTAGCGCGCGTATAACTAGTCAGTGAAGAGACAGAAGCGAGCGCGCCGTAGCGTGAATGACGTAGTAGCTGCGCGACGATGACGTCAGTTAGCTCATTTATCTACAAGCTAGATATCTCTAAGAACAAAAATGGTTTTGACTTCAAGTAAGTTCCAATCTTAAGAACGGTGTTGCTTTCAAGCCTAGTTAATTAAACAGTTCTCGCTTGCTTATTTTTTTTCTGAAGAATTATTTACTACATTTTAAAAACTATAACTTTAATTATTTAATGCTGTCGATTAAGATGGGCTATTCGCATTAGTGTTGTTCTGTATCCGGGGATGATTTACGTCTCTCTCTCGTCTCTCTTCATTGCATTATTCGATATCTCTCTATCTCTGAATTCTGTCTATTACATCTTTCTCATTCCAATCTCTGTCTCTTCTACGGTCTCTTCTCTTCTTCAATATCCTTCCTAGGTTTAATTTCAACTTTACCTCACACTTCTCTCTCTCTGTGTGTTTTTATAAGACGATGAGTTGTTTGTAATACTCTAACTGCTAGTAATGTAGTTTGCATTATCTCGACTTCGATGGGTTGTATTGCACAGGTGGGAGATATGGTATGGTGGTTATTCATTTCTTTGTTTTTTCCCGTGGTATGTTCGCGCTCCTGCGTTACTGGGCGTTTGCGTTGGCTTGGTGTTCCGTGCAGGTCTTGCCTTATGGCCACTTTGTGCTCTTTACACAGGATCTGCTTTGACCTTTTGAGCGTTCTGCTTCATGCTCTCTCGATTCTCATCGTTCCTTGCACTCATCTCTGTACTCCTCATTCTCTCTTGAGATTGTTCTTCTTTTCGTCCAAGCGAATGTGGCATTGCGGTATCCGATTTTGTATTATTTTAATCCGATATATATATATTATTATTCTTCTTATATATTGGTATATTCTATGTATTTCTATATATTATATTATTAATATTAATATTATTGTAGATAATTCTTTATTTATAAATAAAATATTAATAATATATTTACTATTTTAATATTCTATGTATTATCATTCTCATATATTATTTTATTTTAATATTTCATATTAATTATAATATATAATTGATATATATTATCATCTAACTCCTATTATTTTCTTCTATTATTATATATTCGTATGCTTTTTTTCTCTTCTTTATTATATATATAATCTTTTATATATTATATAACTCATCTTAATTAGTTATTTATCTCTTACATTATATTTAATATCTTCTACCTAATATATATTTATAATATTTAATTATTTTTAATATTTCTATTTAATATTATATTATTATATTATATCATATATATTTCATTAGTATATATATTAATACTATTCATATTCATATTATATCTATATACTATATCTATATATACTCTCTATATTATTATTTTCTAGGTTTTATTATATTTATATATATATATTATCATACTATTCATATAGTATAGATTATAATTGAGTATATATATCCATTCCCATATGAATATTTACTATATATTCTCTCATATATTATATATATATTCTTTATCTTATATTCACTATATTTAATATATACTATTCTTCTTTCTATTTATCTTCTTATTTTATGTACGTTCTTCGCCCGGCCCGGGGCCTCGGTCCACACCCTTTTCCCCCCGGTAGCTCTCATGCTACCTCTCGCCGTTTTTCGGGCTGCACTCCACCACCTATCCCCCACTCACACACTCCATAACATCTCACCCACTACCACTAGCTCCAAGCGCAACTGGAATACATTTTTGGAACATCTGGCTGTCCTACAAAATTGTATCTTAATTAAAATACCCCAGGGTCTCAGCCAAATGGCATTTAGTCGGGGTCTCTCGGGCCTTTCGGGCCTGGGAGACTACGGGGTAGGACTATTTTTCACCCCCACTCTCTTCTATCTTACTACCCTCACGGGGAGGGTTCTCGGGACCCTCCAGCTGTTTTGGTATTTTGGGGTGTCGCGGGGGGTTTCTCCCGTGCCCCTCGCTTAATTTCGGGGTACTGGACGTCCCCCCCCTGTGTTCTCGTCGGCTCGAGCCCCTACATTGCCGTGTAAACCTTTACAAATAATATTATATATATTAGTTAACAGACAGGTTAAAAAAAAAAAAACAAAAAAAAAAAAATGTCATTTCGGACCCTGGAATAACATCTTTTATGAATGTCCTAGATGCTAACCGTCTGTGAATAAATTTTTTTTTTTTTGATTCGAGCTCCCCGTTCCGTGTGGGCGTTAAAAGGAATTCCGTCCTATAATATAATAGTAATTATAAGTTATATTAATATTATTAACATATATTATTAAGTAATATATTATATATATATATATATTATATATATATATATATATATATATATATATATACTTATATATACTATATATCTATATATATTATATTATTTTATATATTATTTATTTTATATATATATAATTTATATATTATTATATATTATATATATTATATATATATAGATTATATTAGTATATATATATTATATTAATTATATATGATATTATATATTTTTATATATTTATATATATATATAATATATATATATAATATATATATTTAGATATATATACTTTATATATATTATTATATATATATATATATATATATGTTTATATATATCTATGATTAATATATATATTATATATTATAATATATATATATATGGTGTTAAGTCATAGAGTTGGGGTTCAAATTCATAGGATTATCATCTTTATTTTACGATTAAAATTTCATAAATATATTGTTGAACCTAATCTTTAAAATTCTTGTTTAGAAAAAAATATTTTACTCATCTATTTTCCAATATGGAAAATTTTAAGTCCGCGATTTATGAAACAACACAACTGTACGACAACATTTAGCCTTTACAGTTATTCCTGGCACCAAACTTATAAGTTTTCTCTTTTTTTTATGAGAACAATATATACTATATAATCTATATCTATCTATATATTTCTCTTATTTATATAATATATATTATTATATATTAATATATATCTATATTCATATTAATATATTTATATTCATAATATTATACTATATATATTATTTACTATATATATGTATATAATACTATTATATTACTAATACTAATTATTACTATTATTATATTTATCATATATACTATATCATATATTATATATATATTATTATTATATAGTTATCATATATATATACATATATTATATCTATATATATATATATATATATATCATTTACTATATATATATATATATTAATATATATATATTATATACTATATATACTAAACCTTTAATTAATATTTGTTTCTGATTATCTCACTTTAGTTTTTAAAAACCTTTCGTATATTTCTGGCTCCCTTATCTATGCTCTTTTCCTTGGCAGACAATGCCGCAGAGGTAACTTCAATTAGATTTTTATTTTTGTAAATCATTGTTGTGAGCATTTAATTTTTTCTATCTTTTAATCCCTCTATTTTCAATGCATAATGTATATTTTGATATAACTTTTACTTCTACATGAATCACATAAGTTCAGGTAATGATTACATTTATGTACATTCTTATTTTCTTACGTTACTATCATTCTTTTTGCATACTTAAGTTTATCTGAACGTATATTCTATTCTACGTTTAAGGTTTTCGCGTTTACCACTTTTCTTGCAAATCACTTATGGGGTTTGGATTAAGCCGTCCGGGTCATTTCTTAGGAGCGGTGGTTATGAGTTTTTTCAGCCGTGTTATATTTAAGGTTGGTGGCTTTCTTTGTAGGCCAATTATTTTTACATTTAGGCCAGCTTTTAATATGAAGATCTTAATATATATTATTAGATGGCCTGGTATAAGTGGGAAGCTGTATTTCCGCGGTTGGTTTAGGTTAATGATGTTGGTTAGTTTTTGGATATGTACAAGAAGGGGGTTGTCTAATTAGCCGGTCCTCCTCTTTATGCGTTTAGGTTAGGTTATGTTCTAGTGTCCTTACGGTTTTAGGTTAAGGTTTAGTGCTTAGGTTCCTGTTAGGGTTTAGGTTTTTAGCGTCATTCTATCTTTCATATTTTTTCTACTTACCACGAACTTCTGCACCAGGTTCCTTCTATATCCGTGTTTTTGTGTTGCCTCCCCTCACTCCTTACTGTGGTCTGTCAACAAAATGTAATGACTGATATTCCCGACAGTTACAATCATCTCGGCTGCTAATTCTTCTATCACTCTCTCTCTCACTTAAATTCTTTTCATATCCTTTCCTTTCCACTCATGTGGTTTGGTTATGGCGGAGAGTTGTCCGCTTATGGAGTGTGGTCGCTATTTTTCTCTCGCGACTCTATTTCTTGTGAGATATTCTCTTAGTCGTTTACATCTACACGATTCAACCCGCATGCCGGAACAAAGAAAGCACTTTATTAACTTTTTCCTCTCTCATCTCCTCTAACCACCCACTTTCCTTTTACTTTTCTACCTTATTTGTACTTTCTCTTTTTCCAAACACAATATTTCGTCGATCTCAAACGACTTTATTGGGTTTTGTTTCGCGTTAATTTTTTTTTCTCCTCGAGATAAAGCCACTCAAACGCTCACTTTGCTCCTTACAAAAATTATATTCTCTTTTTGCTTTGTTTTAACAACAGTATGTTTGGAAAATCTTACCATGGAACCACATTTTTTTGCACTTACATCGTTAACCATTATAAGAGAATTTAATTTTTAATACTTTCGAATATTGTATGCGAACGATATAAAAAGGACCTTTAGGAAGATGCGGATCCATCCGTAATTTTTTAATCACTTTTTTTACATTTAAAATAAAAAACAGCTTTGTTTTTATATTTCACCAGTTTTCCTCAACATTTGCCACTACCTCATCCTGCGTTCTCTTCTCTTTTTTTTCATAGATGAATCTTTCCTCTTCCTCTCCTCTCCTACATCTCTCTGTAAATATGTATGTATATCAATAAGTCATATAATTTCAAGTTATCTTTAACACAATTATCTCTTCTCAGATTATCTGTTCCCATTAAATAGGCATTTTTTTTAAAGCACTTTGAATAATCTAACTATTACTTTCACATGTGATTAATTTTATTCTTAAGTCATATAATACTTCATTACTTACGAATCTCATGCGCGATCTGTCGAAAAAACACAAATCTGCGTAATCTTTCAAATCAAGATCCGTACAAGTATGCTTCTTCCCTGGCAGTCGTCAACGCTATAAACATATTTTATTTCATTATTTTATTATTATTTCTTTTATCAATTATTTTTATCACTTGTACAATATGCTACGATTTCATTTTACTATTTAGTTACATATCTATCTAAGTTTTTATTTAAATAAACTTTTTTTTGAAAGTGTCGCTGTTATTTTTGCTTGTTTTGTGCAGCCTTACATCGCTTAATTATATTATTTATATTATCTTCTTCTATATTCATATATTATTTTAATATTTAATATTATCTTCTATATATTTCTCTATATCTTTTATTTATATCTATATTTATTATATCTATATATTTTACTACATATTATATATATTTATTATTATTATATATATATTATATATATATATCTATATATCATTCTTCGTATAATATACTATTAATATATATTCTATATCATATATATATATTATTATCTCTATATTCTTATATATATCTATATACTTATTTCTTATATTATATAATAGCTATATTATACTCAATGCCTCTATATATTACTATATATATTATATATAATATATCTATATCATATCTTATCTATTACATTATATTCCATTTCTATTAGCTTATTATCCTGGCTATCTATTATTAATCTATATATTCATAATATATATCTTTCTTATATACTTATTCTATCTTTCTTAGCCTATCATATTTAATAATTAATATCTTATATTATTATCATAATATCCTTCATATTATCTCTTATCTATATATCCTATATCTTATATTTCTCTCTATTAATTTATTGTATATATTATATTTAGTATATACGTTATGCTCATACGGCCCGGACTAACGCTAGCATTCACTATTACGCCTTATTATTATTCCCGGCCCTTTCATTTCGAATATTCTATATTTCCCATACCTCATCTTTTAGGCTATATATATATCTATTATACTATATCACTATTAATACCGTTTTTTTGTTATACAGTACCTAACTCACCTTTATTATATACTCCACCCATTAATTAGATATCATTCCCCATTAGTAGGTATTTCAGTCCCCTAGGGCGCTTATTCTGCCCCCCCTACCTGTCCGACCATTAGCTTTCCAGTCTTAACTTAGGCACCCTATACCCTTATCTCCGTTTATTTCAGCAATTATCTGCCACCTATGCTTCATCATACCTATCAACTATCTGCCTCGTCAATATCAGTCTTCCACTATATATATATTCAAATTCCTGGCACTCTTCGTATGTCTGCTTCGACATTTGGATTTTTCTTAGGAGTTGGTGTCTTGCGGCTATTTCATTTCTAAGTCTGGTCAGTGCAAGTTTTTCTTTCTACTTACCAACATTAGTCGCTCATCTTCTACAACGACCTGTTGGAATTATTTTTCCATTTTTGAAGTAGTTTTTGTTGAAACTACCTATTTGTTGATTTGGTAATACTTTT
The DNA here is from genome assembly GCA_015478945.1 of Trachelipus rathkii. Classification (NCBI taxonomy): domain Eukaryota; kingdom Metazoa; phylum Arthropoda; class Malacostraca; order Isopoda; family Trachelipodidae; genus Trachelipus; species Trachelipus rathkii. The sequence goes on from JABUQX010135371.1 coordinate 25,955, forward strand.
CTCTAAGCTTGTACCTAAGTCTTTTTATATATTATATATATATTATTTATATTGTGAATTATCTTTTCATATCTATTTATATTTCTCTAATGTACTCTATATCTTATTATTATATATATATCTTTATTTCTATCTTTCATTTTATACTCTCTATCTATTATATATATCTCTTAATCTTCTCTAATGTGGATCTTATTTATCTAAGGATTAACTACCTTTACTTTGCATGGATACTCTGTGGTATATTATTTATGATTCTTATCTTTTCTTTATATATCTCCTTTTTTCCATCAATATTGTATTTTGGCTCACTTTCTCCCTATGGTTAATTTTTACCTAACCTTATTATCACGTTCTGATCTTATATTATATTCGGGCCTTTCAATAGCCTCCTTCCTATGGCCGACCCCCTATTAGTATAGCGCTCTAGGTACAGGTTCTAACCATCCTTTGCTTTTCTTATTTTTAGGGATATTACCCATACTATATATTTTGGTGATACCCTTTATTCATTATTTTCGCTACTTCCTCTAATTCTCACCTATCACTATGTACTGTTTATTTATGCTCACACTCCACTCATAATTTCCTTTCCCTGCACTCAGTATATATTACATCTACTCGATGTATTAGTATCTCAGTATTACTTCTGTATATAGTATTTATACACTTTTCTTTTTTTATACTTCCGTATATTACATTTTAGACCTCTACGTTACTATACTCACGTTTCCTTCTAATTGGTATTATATTCGGTATATTTATAGGTTTTATTAAGTATTTTGTGTATATTTGAATTTCATAGAGTTAAGGTTTATATTATAGAGCTTTCAAAAATTTTATCAGTGAGGGGATAGTAATGAGATTATCGGATCATTTTCTTGTACATAATTTAAATATAGTTTTACACATTTACTATTTTACAGGGTATTTTTATTATTATAAAGAAATATTAAATTTAAATTATCTTTATTATTATTGAGTTTTATTGTGATTATTTATTATTCAGATATTACACTTGATTACTTATTTATTTTATTATTGGGATTATTTTGATTGGATTATTATATTATTATGTAGTGTATTATGTTATTATTATTATTAGGTAATTATTATTATTTTAATATAATGTGATAGTTATTATGCTCTTATTATAATTATTATTATTTTATTATTTATTTTATTCATCTCACATTTTTCTAATCTTTCCGTGATTATACATCGCTCACATCTCCATCTCTATTTATTTTTGGCTTATTTTTGCTTTTTATTTATTCATTCATTTCTATTTTTGCTTGTCTTTACCGTACTAATTTTTTCTCCTTCTGTAGCTGTTCAAGGGAATATTTAATAACGATCAGTGTTCCACCCATAAGATTAACTATAGACATATAGTTTGCCGTTCACCTTAGACTTAATAATGGAGTTACTAACTCTAACTATAACTATGAAGTCAACATATATTCAACCTACTTTTTTTTAATCTGAATACTTTGTCATCGTCTTCTGAGTCATTATTATTATTATTCATATGCTTATAAAGTTTATTGATTTATTTATCTAATTTTTACATGTCCACTCTAATTGATTTATTCTATCTTATGTTTTTATTTCTATAGGAACATTTTACGGTTATTATGCGTTATTATTATTATTATTATTAATTTATTATAACCTCAATCAATAAGCTCACTATTCACATGACCATAAAACGGTTTCTTTTATTGATTGACACATACTCCCTTCACATTTCTTTATTCTTTCTCTTAACTCTAATTTTAGCAGTTACCTAATCTACTCTATTATTATTATTATTATTATCCCCTAATTTTCTACTTTTTTATTCTCTTATTCCTTTTTTATTCACATATTATTATCATATTCCATTTTATTTTTGATCTTAGATTCATCCTTGCATTTTGAACATAAACATGTGGTCTCCGACGTTCCTAACTTTCATTCTCCAGAGAGTATAATCATTTGCTCTATATTTTCATCTTCGATCTTATCACATTGCATTGCACGTATTCTTCATACTTTTTTTTTTCTATGATTCTATGCAAATCCCTGAAGTTCTCCTTAACGTTTACGCATAGTTGCCATATGCACACTGGACCTCTCACCTCGTCGTGCTCCCCCGTCTTTTTGGACCGATGTCTTTCAACCCTCAGTGCGGCATGATCCGCACTTTCTTTTCATCCCTGTAATTTTTCATTTTTTGAGTAGTTTATGTGGAAACCACATGGTTTCACGCGGCTGGGTTATAACCCAGGAATATGGTCTTGTGAGTACGGACACTTTTCATCGGATACTTGTGTTTGGCACATATAGAACCTTTGGCGAAGAACGTATGTTGGACTCTAGGGTCTGTGCTTGGGCGTCCCGCCTCTATTAGGTACGGAATGGCGCGTGGTATGTATAAATCAGGAGTTGTTGTTCTATGGCCTCAGCTACACTTTGTCTTGATCTGTTTTACTCACCCCCGAATGCCCTTCTCAGCAGTCTTGAAAAACGCTCACAAGTATATATAATACATGCACCGTTTTGATAGGCTCTTGAGCTGGAGAACCCCCGCCACTACTGAGGTCTTTTGGTTGTAACATTTAGCTTTTCTGCAGTGGAAGTCGATATTCGAAGAGGCTTCAACTATGGACCTTCCGCACCACCATCCCGGTGCTCTGAACCTCTTTATACGACGCCTCTTTTCGGCTATAAGGGGTACATTTGTTCGCAAATTCCTTGTTCTGCACCGGCTAACTGTCTCTTTTCCTTGGCTATAGGTTTCTCAGGATCGATCACCGTCACGAACCCTTTTGCATTAATCTTATCATACCCAGTTTAACACTGCACTATTCGTTGACAGACCTCCGCCAATTTGGGATTAATCTTTAGCTTTGCTTGGGTTGAGTCCAAGTCACCATGATCATGATATTCCCCGCGATTTTGGACACTCCCCTTCTGTTTCGTCTTGTCCCTTTGCTCAGTAGTGGTCCTTCAGCCATATCAAATTGACCTTGCAATGCATACTCTGATCATGCGCGGCCCACCTCGGCGTTCCCTTTCCTAGGGCTCGTGGACAGGTTCGTCTCACCTGTATCCGACTGTCCTTATGTCGCATCGTTCCTGCTATCAAACATAACATCCTGCATTTCATTTAGTTCGCGTTTCCTATCGATTTTTAGCTAAGGCATATTGTTTTTCTTCGCTCCACCTCTTGCTATAAGCTTCCGGCGTTGTTTTTTGTTGACGGTTGTCCGTTAGTTCATCTGGATAGCGTTTTTACCTCCCTTCCACTGGCTAACAATAGCGATTTTTGGCTTTAATGGTGTCTTAATTGTTTATCTCCCAGTCGCATTTCATCTCCAAAGGCTTCTTCTATAGCTTTATATCTTTGGGTTTCCCTCAGCAGTTTTGTTTACGTTTTTAAAGTTTTAGCTAACATGTAATTTTATATTGCCAAGTTCTTTGTTTTCTCGTGCCCGTGTGCCCCTAAAGGATCGGCATTATTGCTGAATTAATAACTTCGGTGTGATAATTATCTCTCTCTCTTCTCAATTGCCTCGGATTATCAATTCTAAAAAAAACCAATAATAAATTTATCATAAAAATACAGCGTTCAATTTCAAACTGTTTTTAGGCTGTCATTGGCTCACATTTTATTATTTTCTGATTTTCACTCAAAGCATTAACTACTTCAGCATACCTTTCGATCGGTAACATCTATATTTCTTATTTCTTATGAGGCTTCTAAATCCAGTTTGCCGGAGTTCGTTTTCGGCTCTGTTTCATATTCTCATTTTTCTTTGGGTAGCACTCTCATCTCTTTCTTATTCGTAATATTAATAGAAGATACCTCAGTATACTTCAATTAATTCTTATACCTTATTTATATAAGTATAATACTCCATCGGTAAGAATATTTGAACATTCAGTTATTCTTTCTATGGCTTCCTTTCCCAACTCAACAAAGCTACTAATACAGCCTGCATTAACATGATTACCATTTGGTGCTATTGAAACGTTTTTTTTTTATTCATTCTAATAAATTTTGAACTAACTCGAATAATAGACGTTTATTGAACAATTGAAGTGTACATAAGAATCGCTTAATAAATTATATTCTCTTCTCTACGTATCTGTTTATCCGACTCCCGATTTGACTATTTCGGATATCCACTATTATTTCGTTTTCCGTTAATATTACTCTTTTCTTAACCTAGCAATTAGACTTGAATCGCTAATTTCTCAATTATTCTACGTATTTCTTGTGTTTGCTTCTCAAAGTAGAAAATTGATGAAAAATTAATCTTCTATTATCATTCTCCTATTATCACTTTTTATCTGTATCCTCACTTTCTCTCTGTATATAATTCTATTCTAATCTCAATGTCATCACTTCACTCCAGTTAGTACTCTTCTATACTTTTTACTATTTCCAGTTTCCTTGCATTATAAGTTTTTTTCATACTTATTAAAAAATCATAACATTTTTCCAAGCCATTGTAAACCTCCTTTTCAATATTCTCCTCCTAAAAAATCATATACATCATATTTTATCTTTTTTTTTTATTTTTATTTCCGCACCTTTCCAACGTTGTACGCCTTATTTAGTTTGTGCATACTCACCCTGAAATAAAAAAATTTCCACTATTGAAGTCTGCAACAGTTCATGCCCTGCATGTATAATGAAACCTGTCCCAACATGAACCTATTCTTTGATTCAAGGTTCTATCTTCCACCCCTTGTACATCCTTCAGATATCAACCATCTTTTTCCCCTCTAACTTTCATTTGATCACATCTATCATTCTTTCCTTTCGACATCTTTCTTCTCACCTTTATCGATAGTCGTCTTCATTCTTCGAATCTTCACTCACGTTATCATATTCCTCTGGGTGGTTAATTCTTCATCCTTTATCACATGATAATTCTTCACGTTTTCCCTCTTTTTCTCCTTCCTCCCTACTATTCCGACTTTATTACGCACTCTCTTTTCTTTTTTTCCTATCCCAAGATATTTGTTGCTCTGTTGGATATTTATTTTCTTTTACTCAGTTGTGGCTAGCGCTATGTTCAACTATTTTCAGGCAGTTATACCGCATGTTCCCTGTTTCTTTTCTCCGCAAGTGGTTGCGTTGTAATGTGAAGTTTTCTAAGTGGTCGGTTATGCCTTTTCTTCACTCTACCTATTATTGTTAATTCAAATAAAGATTTGATTTGCTATTCCGAGTATTGTACATCCTTGAATTACTCGGAAGCAATACTTAAGTAATATTCAGAGGCTGCTTAACTATTTACTTGCCTCAATAAATGCTCACAAAGTACTTCATCTTCTTTACTGAAAATGCCTTACACCATGTAATCTTGGCAAACAGAATTTCCCAGGATGCACGAACGAAGTGACATGGAAATAGATTTGCGAAATTAGACAATTTTAGCCATCTACTCATTATATGATGTACTAAAATCATTCTTTCCATTATTATCTCTTCTTTTTTTATACTTTTTATATATTATCTATTTCATTTATTATATTTATTTTCTATATATATTTACTCTATTAATATTATTATTATCTTCATTTTTTCTTATACTTATCTTTTTTATATTATCTATCTATATATTATCTATTATTCATATATATATATTATATATATTCTATTATATATCTATATGGGCTCTAAGGAATGTACAAACTGCGCTGTTTAGTAGTGAGCTTTCAAGAGTATTTAGACTGGAAAAGAGGAGCATACTATTCATACATGTTCGGTATTAGGAGTTTCCAATTATCATATTTAGAGTTTAATTATCGATGGTGGGGGAACCAACCTAGGGAAGATATTTGTGGAATACACGGTTTATGCCCTACCGACACTGCTACGGTTATGTTTATCATTATTATGTCAGTGTATTGGGTTCTTTCCCTATTACAATCAACTTTACTTGATAGATATATGCTACTACTCTTCTATTTATAGGACATTATATACCATTTACTATAATATGATTATTCACTTAGTGTTTACCATGTGGTGTTCGAAGTGTATGATTTTAATGTTTCTTAGATTTTTTTTCTTCATTTCTTTCACTTAGTGTTTCATACTATGTCACTTCCTCCGCCTCTCTTTTTTTAACATCTTGGGTATCGCATCTATGAACTGTTTCTCTATAGTTACTCTACCTTCTTTCATCATTTCTAAATTCCTCGTTCGTGATATATTACTCGTTTCTGTTATTTTACGTTGCTCCTTTTGCATTAGGTTATGCTATCCTCTTTTATTATTTATTTTTTTTATTCTTTTTTTTTCTTTCATACTTTAATTTTTTTTTTTTATTATTTTATTTTCTTTTTATTTTCTTATTTTTTTTTTTTATTTTCTATTCCTATAAATACTTCTTATATCTATTTATCTTTTTTTTATTATTATTATTATTTTATTTTTTATTTTATTATTATTCCTAGTCATTATTTTTTTTATTATTTAATATATCTTAATGAATACTTAAATATTATTTATAGTAAGTTATATTTATTATTTTAGGGTATTTTTAATAAAAAATTTTTATTATTATTATTATTATTATTATTATTATTATTATTATTATTATTATTATTATTATTATTATTATTATTATTATTATTATTATTATTATTTATTATCTCTAAAAATCATTTGCCTATATATTGTTTAAACATTGAGCGATTTCATCTTTTTTTTCTATGATTCTATGCATCCCTGGAAGTTCTTAAGTACGAGTGCATTGAGGACCTCCTGCTGGATGTCCTCAATCGTGCTGATGATGACTTTTCATCCGTAATTTCATTTTTGAGAGTAGGAAAAGGTTACGGGTCAACGGAATAATGGTTTGTGTGGAATCACTGGAATGTGTTTGGAATAAGAAATTGGCGAAGAACGAGGGATTTTTGTGTGGTCCCCTTGTCATGGTGGAGAAATCAATTGTTGTTCTTCCACTTGTCTGAACGTTTACCCCGAATGCCCTTCCTCAGCAGCTTGAAAACCTCACAGAAAACATTGCCGTTGATGGTTTGAGCTGGAGACAAGAATTGCTTTTGAACAATAGCGTGAATGTCGAAAGAAAACTATCAACATGGACTTGACATTGGTGCCAATTTTATCGCGCTCTTTTCGGCTAGGGGAATTTGTCCAATTCCGCTGCAGCAACTGCTGCTTAGTCTCAGGATCATAACCGTAAACCCTTGATTCATCACCAGTTATGACATCGGAGATGAAAATGGGATTATCTCAGACTTGTTTTTTGAGTTCCGTACAGACAGAATCGCGATCAACCTTCTGTTCGTTGCTCAGTAGTCTTAGCAAAAATTTAGTTGAAATGCATCTCATGATCATGCGTTGGACAGTCCCGTATGACTGTCTTATTATCTCACAAACATCATTGATAGTTCGCCTACGATCTGCAAGGATAGTCTCGCTAACTCTTGCTATAGCTTCCGGCGTTGTTTTTGTTGACGGTTGTCCGGTTAGTTCATCCTGGAAGCGTTTGTACCATAAATAGGCTTTGCTTTTGTTTATGGCATTATCTCCAAAGGCTTCCTATAGCATACTTTGGGTTTCCTCAGCAGTTTTGTTTTTAAAGTTTGCAACAGAATTTAATGCAGATTCTTTGTTCGTTAAAATCGGCCATATTGGCTGAAAAAAACTCCGCCATATCCCTTTCAAAATTGCCCAAAAACCAAAAAAAAAAAACGTCATTTCAACTGTTTGGCTGTTGGCACACTGATTCACAAAGCATACTACTAGAACCTCTATCGGTACAAGGGCATTCTAAATCCAGTTTGCGGAGGCTGTTCAAATTTTGGGTAGCACCTCGTATATTAGAAGATACCAGTAATAAAATCTTACTTTATAAGATTACGGTAGATATTTGAAAGTATTTGGTTCCTTCCAACAAAACTAAAGCCTGCATACATGATTACATTTGGCTATAAATTTTGTATCATTCTAATAAAGAGACAACAATTAGATCAAATAAACATTTTTATGAACAAGAGCTTTGGAATCGCTAATAAATATCCGACTGTTTATCCGACTCCGATTTTGACTATTTCGGATATCCTATTTCGTTTCCGAATAATTACCAACAGCAATTAGGTTGAAGCTATTCATGTATTTCTTGTGTTTTTTTCATTTGTAGAAATTTACAAAAATCTCTTCCTCTATATTTCTGACCCCTTCTCTGTATAATCCCAATGTCATCACTCCAGTTAGTCTCTACTACTTCCAGTTATTGCATTAAAGTTTTCAACTAATAAAAAAAATCACATTTTCCTCTCTTCTTTCCAAATCAGCCTTTTCCTTCAATATCTCCAAAAATCATCACTATTTTTTCCACTTCACGTTGACCTTATTGTTGTGCATACACCTGAAATAAAATTTCCATATATTTCTTCTATGCCCTGCATGTATAATGAAACCTGTCCCAACATGAACCTATTCTTTGATTCAAGGTCTCTATCTTTCATCCCTTTTCTCTCCATTATCACATATACTTCCATTCTCTACCTATATCTACTATAATTCTTTCCTTTCACATATATATACTTAACCCCCCCTACTGCTAAGCCTCCAACCCCACCTCCTTACGCACGCTTCAATCCTTTACTCCTCAAAACATAACACTATTACTCTTAGAACCTATTAAGATTTATTTTAAAGCCTCCTTTATTGTCCACTTACATACCACTCATCAAAACCTACATAGTCACCAAAAAATACCCCATATATATATCATCAACCTTTACAGCGATTCATCGCCACGAGGGAGGCAGTATCGTCCGCAAACATATCATGTTCACTTCTCTTGCTAGTACATTCCCAGTTAATCATTATACAATTTCACCTAACCCGTTCTCCTCTACATCACGCATATTCACTTGCATCAACACTCTCCATAAATCGATTAATTGAATAGTATAGAAACCATTATGGGCGCCACATTAACACACGCCCTGCCACTATCAAATCCTACCCACAACACCGTCCCAAACTATTCCACCTTCTACAACCACTACCTAACACTCTCACATCAACTTAATTTCGTGCATAAGTTTCCGTTATCCTATGTTTAAAAAAGATCCTTCAAACTTTTCCATCATATCAATAGTCCATAATATAGTAATATCTAACCATTTTCTCTCTCCAATCAACCCTCTCACAATTTTCACGTCACCATATCATATCGTTTAAATCTAATTTTAATTATAAATTGCTTTTCACATATAAGAATATAAATAAACAATCCATCTGGGTTCAAACTCTCTTTATCCTTTGTCTCTCGAAGGCCTAAAATATTTTCTTAGGCGACATTGATCATAATTAGTGTGTACGAGCTACTGTAGAGTCACTTATCTACTCTTGTCTCACCGGATAATCTACGCGAATCCTCTTTTAGGGAGAAAGTCCTTCCTGGAAGTATATTCTTACCCACACTCTCCCCTCTCCCACCGTTCTAAAACCCACTTACTCCACTCCGGCCAGTCGAATTATCATGATATGGGCCATGCTTACCTGTTATCATTCTTATTATTCCAACCATCCTATCTTATTATTTAATAAATGTTATTGATAATCCATTATTAATTATTACTATTAATTATATATTTACAAATTATTTCAATCTCTAAATCTATTATTATTACCCTTTTTATACCCCATATATATATGCAGGGAATAACCAAAAAAGTAACATTGTACCATCTACCTCACTCAATCCTTGTGGTACTCATAATCTCGACACATCCTCCAACATATGTTATATAATATATATAATACTAAGTACAATCACATTATGCCTCAGATATCTTATTAACTCTCCTACTCGTAACAACTATTTCCATTCTCTAACCTGATAATAATATACATCCAGGCCTGCGAGACTTGCCCTTGTTTTGCCTTTATTTATCACACGCACCTAATACTATAAATTTCCGCTCTCTTATAATTTAGAAATTCTGTTCATGCTAATCCCCCTCGCGTCCCCACTTAATTCTATTTCCGTCAATACCTACTACCATTCTTGGCATATCTTCAACTGCCCTCTACCCCTACCCCCTTCATTCAAAATATAGTTCCACTTAAAATTACTCCCTCAGCCATCTCATTCCCACATACCTATTATCTTTACCCTACCTCTATTACTATCCAAATCCTACCTAATATAATCCTCCCTTTATGCACTCTCCCTATACATACATCCCTACTTACTTTCCTCTTTACCTTTTTTTTTTTATTAACATCTCTTTCCAGAACATCTTATTACCCCGATTCAGAAATTGTACGCGTATCCATTCTAATTATTCATACTTACTTTCATTCTTTTATATTCTTTCTCTTATATATTATCCTACCCCTCCTTTATTATGCTATTCAGCATAACTCTATGAAACTCCTATCTTATATATTCTCGCCCATACTATCTTCATCCTTACCATAAATCATTTCTATTCCAAACCCTATTACTATCACAATTATAAGCTTCCACTTTTTCCTTTTCACAGCACCTATTATCCATTACACTCACTCACATCACCTACTTATACTAAGACTCTATAATCCCATCATTTCAGTGCAAACATACATAGATGCCTATTGTCGCAACATATGCTTCTAGTCACCTCTTTCAACATAACTGAGCCCGTAATTACTCTAAATCTCTTCCATCATTTCACTTTCATACAGCCACATACACCCAAGTTCCCGTCCCTTCTCACGGTTTCTTTAGCTTCACACTTTATGTACACTGCAACTAATATATCTCTCCTAATACACTCCCAATCTAATTACATGCTGAGATTCTATGCTCTCATACCAAAATATTTAGTATTGACAGCCTTGTTATCACTATCGCACATTATTAATACTTATTAATCTACTTAACCTATCGCCTCATATGCTTACCATTATCCTATTTTTATACCTCTTCTCTCTATTTTTTCCATTATAATTATAATACCACTCGCTGTAATCCTGATAGGCAGATTCACCATAATATAGTGAATCCGATATTCTATACTCACTGATCTCTACCCCGCCCCTCTAATAATTCCATCAAGATATTCATACATCGTATAATAAAGCTACTACTCTATCTCCATTTTACAATACACATACATAATCTTAAGTAATCTGGAACCTTCCCTATCCAACCCGTTTATTCTCACTCTTACCATGTATGTACCTTATGATTTATATTATTATTCATTAATTTTTAAAAAACCCACGTAATTCCCCCCACTTATTCATTTCTTTCATTATCAACACAACACAACTCTTACTCAGACTTTCTACCATTCTACCTATTAGCATCAATCATCTCACTACCTAACACAAAAGGTTATTTTATTTACACTACCAGAACCTATACCCTATGTAACCCACTTTCCAGCCTCAATAATCTACATACCAAATAGACTAAATTATAAGTTATTCAATTTACTAATTATTAAATCACCGAAACAACTCGTCATATCCTATAAAATACTATAATATATCTATATCAACTCATCTACCCAAATTAATCTATATGATTCTCTCTCACTTCATCATCTCTGTATGCATCCATTCACACTTGAGTGCTGATATGCACAACTAAACCCATATTATACAACAATTATTCCCCCCCTGAATTAATTTACAATATTACTATATCTTATACACTATAACCTCTAGAAGCTATCAACCTTAATTTTACAGGACAGCCTCCCACCGTATTCATAATATTATATATTGTACCCAATATAATCTTATTTCATCATTAACCTATTTACCGACACCCCCTCTACCTATTTCGCCCTCACCTCTCTAGCTCACTATATATCTACTCCAGATACCTTATGATTTTTGTATACTCAGCTATATATTTGCCGACAAGAAATTCCAACTCACTATCACTTGTCCTTCAAACTATTGTTATCTGAGTTTTAATTCCTATCCAGTACCATTCATAATAAATTACTCATCTTTTTTCTCTCAATTATATACATCTACGATAAGATATTTCCACACTTTCCTCTCCTCTTTATACAAATCAATGTTAACTAGTTTTACCCCGTCTACACATCTATATAATAAATATAAATAACTAATAGTATTATAGTTATTAAAATTTTAATATTAATTTTAATTATGGAGGTAATCTTGGTAGCATTTTCTTTCATAGCTTATAAAAGTTTTGAGTTAAAGTGTTGATCAAGCGAAAACTTCTGGGGACTTGATTTCTATTATCGAAGCACTAATCAACACCTCATTAAATTACCACTCTCTGCTTCATCCCCTACATTTCGTTATTCTTCTACCATCTATACTGACAGGTTATAGAGGGAAAGCTTTACTTTAAATTAGCAATAAGTCAGAGCTGATTACTGCTTACGAGTGGAGTACCTCACCTCATCATTATGATTAGTATGGATGTCTTCCACCTAACATCTCATATAGGAGTTGTTAAACCAAATAACAATTGAAATTAAAATTTAATTGTTTAATTATAATTATCTTAAACTTATAATTTTAATTTAATTTTCGACATTACCAGCACTCTATACCACACAACAACACCAAAATAATACGTTATGATATTAGTAATAATAATAATATGATTAAAACATATAATCTTATTTTAATATCACATACTCCCACACATATTATCGTACCCTCATTTCTCATCCACTCTTCATTTATGTATCCACATGTATTGATTCTAGAACACTAAAAATATTCATCTTTATTCTCTGCAAGAAAGATAAATATGGAATGATAGAATGGCGATGAAAGATAAGGAGTTACAAAAGTTGAAGCAATTAATATTATTATTTTGTGCTGCCGGTATTATAAAATTTTATATTTCCTACTATTAAATAAACAATTCAAAAATTCGAAATATAAAAGCATGTTTAATTAAATGACAATATAAATTAAATTTTAAATAATATTAAACTTAATTTTAAAAGAAAATAATAGATTTATATATCTTAATATCGATAGAAATTAAATATTTTAGTCAAGAACTTGAATAATTATGACAAATCGGAGTTCATTAATATAATTATTATTATTATAGTATATAATTTACTTAATAATTAATTAAAACTTAACATATCATATTATTTATAATTATTATTATTAGAGCATTATATATATTTATTTATTATTATTAATAATATTAATATTTTAAATTATAATTGCATTTAAATTATGAATTATAACTTATAATTATAAATATAGTCATTATAATATATTATAATATAATTATTATTACAGTTATTAAATTATAATTATAATATAAGTTAAGTTAATTAAAATGTATAATATAGATTTAATTGAATTATATATAATATTAAGTCTATAATTATAATTATAACAAGTAATATTATTATTATATATTAGTATTATGAAATTATTATTATTATATTAATATAATATATAGATTATTATTATTGATTATATATTAATTAATTATTGTTTTTCTATATTATTATTATATTAATTAATTATTATATTATTATATATATTATTATGTAATATATCATTATATATTATTATTTTATTTGATTATTATTATTTGATTATTATTATTTATTATATAATATAATATATATAATAATTATAATTATAATTATAATTATAATTATAGATATAAAATTATAGATATAATTATAATTATAATTATAATTATATTCTTATAATTATTATTAATTATCATTTTATTATAATTAATTATGGAGTGTTATTAAATTTTTAAATATATTTTATTCTTATATTATTCTTTATTATCTTATTATTATTAAATTATTATTATTTTATATATTTTTAAAATATTTTTATTATTAGAATTTTGTTATTTATTGTTATCGATTTATTATTATCAAAGATTGTTTATCAGATTATTTTCATTATCTTAAACAACACAAATGATTATTTTATTATTTATTATTATTATTATTATTCATTATATATTATATATTATATTAACATTACTCTTAATATTAACTAATAGGAATGAGTCATTATTTTATATATCTAATCAGTAATTGGTTTGTTATTTGTTATGGTATATGAGGCTGAGAAAGTGAAAAAGCATTGCTTTCTTATGTAATTTCACTAATTCATTCTTCTAAAATGTTATTTAAATAAGACAAAAACAGAAAATCGTTCATCAACTTCGTTAGATAAAAAAAAAATCTTCACTCCCAAAAATGTAAGTCCCAAATCAAAAAGAACTCTAGCAGAATGGAAGTCTTAACAGCCTTTCGGAGTTTTCAATAGTGTGTAAGATTGCAGACTTCTACTCTCAGAGACTACTATCGTCGGATTCTTTTCTTTCCTCAGACTTAACCAGTGTCGAAGACTTTGTTTGTTTCAATATTTTCAGCCTTTGAAACTCGAGCATTATTCAGGCAGAAATAAAGTTAATTTGTTATTTTAAATATTTTTATTATGTTTACAGTTGATTGGGTAAAATTTTGTATATGGAATATATATATTGAATCGCCGACTAGCCTTTAATAAAACACTATATATATATTGATATTTAGTATATATATAAATATTATAATATAGTTATTTATAGTCAACTTGAGGTATATATAATATATATATATATATAATATATTATTGATATAATATATTAAAGTATATATATACTATTCTTATGATGTGGAATGAAAAATTGTTAAGATGAGATGTGCATGTATAATTAATATATATAAATATTATATATTTTATGATATAGTTAAATAAGTAATAATATATATAGTGAATATATATTAATATATAATTATTATATATATAATAAGTATATATATATATAATATAATATATTATGATTATGATATTATTAATTATAGTTTAATTATATATATAATATATATTATAATAGTATATATCATGATATATTATATTATAATAATATAACATTATATATATAAAGTATTATATATATATATACATAGTTCGTAAGTACTAAATGGATGGGTTTGGTATTATATAATATATATATAGTAATATTAGTATTATATATATATAATATATTATATTATAAGTACAATATTATATTAAATATCATAATATATATATATATATATATATATATATATACTATTACAAAAATATATATTATATATTATATATGACTATATATATTATATAAGATAGTACATAGTAATATGATTTACTATATATAATAATTAGTATATAGTATATGATATAGTATGTAGGGTATTAGAGTTATATTAATATATGTATGAGTAGTGATATATCGGTTACTAGTTATTAGTGATATGATATATGTAGTTAGGGTTTATTATAGAGTATATAATAGTTATATGGATTATATATTATAATATAGTATTAGTATAGTTATATAGTATAATATATATATATATTAAGTGATAAATTGTAAAATTAGTTAATAGTATATTACTATATATAAATAATTATTATATATAATGTGTGATATATATAATCTTATATGAGGTATATATAATGATATCTTATGTGGTATTAGTTGTTGTATATGAGTAATTATATAGTTATATATACGTAGTAGTATAGTAGTATATAATATATATATTTATATAACTATTATATATTATTTATAAGTAAGTATATATAATGTATAAATTGTCACAGAATATTACCTATATTATGGATATAGGTATGAAATATATATATAGTAGATATATATTTAGTATAATAGTTATAATATATTATATGTATATATATATATGGATAATATAGTATATAGTGAATGAGTAAGTAGGTTCACGTGCGTAGCTAGAGTGTTTGCACATGGGTAGCAAGATATAACTATATATTATGATTAAAATATATATATTATAGTATAATATAAATAAAAGTATATATTATATAACATAGGTATAGTTATCTGAGTATAGGTTTATAGTATGTATATAAGGTAGTAAATGATGAATGATATATAGTGTAATTATATAATATCTATATATATGATAGATCATGTTATATATGATATATATATGTATAATTGATAATATATATATATAAGTTATATATTTATATATATATTGTATATTAGTAAGGCTGTGATAATATGTACGTACTAGTATAGTAGTAGTATAAAATATATATAATATGGTGTGTATCAGTTCTATTTATGTATATATGATTAGTATATAGTATATAATATAACATATCATAATATATATATATATAATATATATATTCTTGTTTACCAAAAAATTAGTCTATTATGCCTTCTCATGAATCTGGCAAATTTTCGTCAACTTCTGTTATGTTTTTTAATATAGCGTTTATGAGATTCCTAGAAGCCATGATCAAATATTGATTCAGTGGCGTAAACTTACTGGGACCGCAAGGTCCGAGGCAATGCGGGAGCTGTGCATGTGGGGTCCCGTCCCGTGGTTGTCAGTTTTAGTTCAAATGTGGTGTCTGCACACGGTATTCAATAAGGCTCGCATGGAGAAGAAGCAAGCAGGCAAAAGTGGATTTGATGATTGGTGTTGTCCCAGTCTGTTTTTCATTAACATTCAGATAGCTAGATGATGCTCTCCTTGACTTGGGTTCAGGAAATTGCTCTCCGCGACAGTAACGTAGCAGATCTACAAAGAAATTCGTACGACTGATAAGCTTTTATAGATTAGCGCTTAAGGCATTAAAAGAAAAATTTTTGAAGATTACCAGTTGCAACTGTTTCTGGCTGTCCCCAACGCGAGTGTCTTGATTGCCATTTGTTCCAGATCAGAGTTCGTCAGAACTAAAGTCATTGATGATCTAGCCAAGATGAGGGTTTAGTTATTAGAGATGAAGAGTGATACACTAATCTGCTGTATTTGTACCGGAACGATTCTCACAATTATTGTCAAGTTTAGAAATAAGAGATTGGAAATAGGACCATTTTGCTAGGTCTGTTGTTAAACGGCCGTACTCAGAATTTTCTTCACATCAACAATGAAAGAATTGCAAGGATAACAAAGCCCTGGAAGATCTGGTTGTATGATCGAATATGATAATCTCAGCCGGACAAACGTTACTTCTGAAATCATGAAGCTCCTCGAGTCACCATAGTGAAAGGACAGTTAGATGCGGAGAAGCATACATAAGAGTAGTTGGCAGATTTATTATTCTTGACAACTACACATCATTGCGTCAAATATGACCATGTCACCGCGCTGTTTGCGCCTTTAGCTTGGCCTGTCAACTGTGCATACAGCCGGCTACCATGTTCAAGTTAAAATTGGATAAAAAGAGTACTCATCTCAACATTCACGGAGAAGATTAGGGGAATGATTCAATAGTTGGGGCCGCGCTAAGACTGCACAACCACCTCCACGCCTATAGAATGCGATAAAATTTCGAAAAGACAGTCAATGTCTTGACCTATAACTAAACCAAACGTGTGCTTGTTTGACGGCTTAAATCGCTTGTTTTTGTGGTGTTTTATGCCCTTGTACGTCATTAACCTCTGTCAGAATTTTAAAATTTTGTTTCAAAACTCGTTTTGACAGATTTGTTGCTATCAACTTCCAGATATTTTTTTCGAAATGTAACTTCAAACTTGAAATATTGCATAGATGGGTCCATTACAGTTCGTGAATCATTTTTTTTCGGAGTTTTGTTGAGGGGTATGGAATCAGTGTGGTCCAATTTCCAAACCCACTTTTTTTGGATTTTAAAATAAAAATGCGAATAGTTATTTTTAATGTTCGTGCGAAGTGAATAAAGTTTTCAAGGCAATGTAGGAAGAGATGCAGCATTTGTATACATCTTAAATAATCTCCTTTGTATATCGCATGTAAGTTTTGGATTTGCTTGAAGCATTCCAGGAAAAAGAAACTTTTTGGAAATTTAAGAAAAAACTGTTTTTGAGTATATCAGAGAGAATTACAAGTAAAAAGAGTGGCTCTTCGCCCGATCTATAGCGAGCACTGAAATTTATGTTGGTTAATTCGACAAGTAATTAAAAAACATCCGAATATTGTCACTTTTACACATGGATTTTGGAAAGGTGAAAAATTTGTATTATATTTTTTTTCTACTTCATCCGATCAGGACATTCGACATTTTGCAGGTCTTCAAATATGGCCCGAAATCATGCGTGCATCAGATAGAGTTTTTTTGGTTATACTTAGAGGAAAGAAGAGGATTTTTTTTTAGATTTCCAAAAAGTTTTTTTTAATTTAAAATTGTTGTCCAAGAACAATCCAATAATGCATTACGAAAGAAATTATCTACGTAAAATATGTGCTTCACCTTCGCAACTACATATGCCCTGAAACTTTCATCCACTTCGCACAAACAAATTAGTAAAGTTATATCGCAATTTTCATTTTTAAATCCCCCCCCAAAAAGAGTGGTTTGGAAAGTTGGACCAACGCTTGAGCAAGAAACTCAAAATCGAAATAAATAGCACGTGTGACTATTGTAAGTAAGGGACCCATCTATACATATTTCAAGTTGTGAAGTCATTTCGAAAAAATTCTGAAGTTGATACGAAAAATGGTAAAAACATGTTGTTATAGGAAGTTGAGAAATTAAAAGAATGACACAACACAGAAAAACAGCCCGGAAACAAACAGTTTAGAGGGCAAGAAGAAAGCTACAGTTTGTGTTGATAAGAGTCTAAAGTCGATCTGAAAATTTGCGTATTTTATGTTCTGAGTGTTTAGGGGGGCGACAATTGGCTCTAGCCCGCGCCCAATATGGCCGTTGTCCTAATTAATTTTTGTAAGTTTAGACTGCAATCATTCCAAATAACAAATTTGACCATCAGAGCAGGTTAGTAAACATTACGATTCACATAATGCAAGAGGTCAACGTATGTTCAAAAGAGATGAGTAAGTAAACATGTAAACATTTGCTAGATATTATAATGATAAGAGTGTTATAATTTATATATTATAGATAATATATATAGCGTATTATATATATATATATAGTATTACCATATTATATATATATGAGTACTATATATTATAATTATATATTATATACGTTATATAATAGTAATAGTATAGTATATGTATATATAAATTTTAATATAGTATATGAGATATGTATATATATATATGTAGATCATGAAAATATACGTTATATAATATATATATGATATATAAAATAATATATATAGGTAATTATATATATATATTATTTAATATATAATATCTAGCCGTTAATAATTATTGTAATATAATTATATATATAGATATATAATACTATAGTATAGGTATCATTATATATATATATATATACATGATATAATGTAATAGTAATAATATAATATATATGATATAATAAAAAATACTATATTATATAAAATATTAAATGTACGTATAGTAATATTATAAGTATTATATACATATGCTAAAGAATATAAGTATATGAGTATATATATAGTAAAAGTATATATATATATATGATTATTTATAGTATTATAATATATATAGTATGAAAATTTTTCGTAAAGACAGAAGTAACTAAGCTGTATATTTGTTTAAGTGCTTAATATACGTCTTATAACATAATAAAGCTACTTTTCATGAACATAGATTTAGTTTAAAAGAAATATACTCATGTTATATATATATATATACTTAATAATATTAATTTAGTAATATATATAATATATATTATATATATATATATATATACAAATATATATATTGTATAAATATATATAAATATATATATAATATATATACATATGGTATATAAAATATATAATATATATAAGTATATATATAGGGGCCCAAATTTAATTTTGGGCGGGAGGGCCCGACAAGTTTTGCGTTACGCAGCTGTTGTAGTTTCGTAAGTTGTGTTTTTAGGAAAGTAATGCAACACTAACTCCATTTTTCGCAATCTAATGTAAAAACTCAAAATAATTTCAATATAACTAAAAATTGTAGAAATTCAAGCGAAAAATTGGTGAAAAAGAATAAGTAATAAAAAAAACTGATTGAATAAGAACGAGATTAATTATAATAAGATAATGAGGCCTCCTCCCTTTATAGTAATAAAGCATAGAATAGTTTGATTTCAGCTACGCCGATGTGCCTAGGAAAGTTAAGCAGTGGATAGAAGGCAAAGCGAGTAAATATCCTCATTTTGTTTATTATTCTTGTCTAAAGACTAATCTTTCTTTAAAGGTTTATATTAATATAAAATTTTGACTAATTTTTTTTTTGTTTTCTAATTATTAATGTTGTTCGTAAAATAAGATAGTGCAAGCCTACGCGCAGCCTATCCCTTAACCTACGCCACTGAGATATTATAAATAAGTATATTATATATATA
>JABUQX010135374.1:0-12500 GCA_015478945.1 Trachelipus rathkii
TATACTCTTACATTTATAGCGTAATCTTATTCTAACTTCTTCTACATAATTCCTTCTTCTCTCCTATAAGTTTCGCTGATCTCCCTCTTAGAACATAAATGTAATTCCTTTTTTTCCAATTGTTCTTCAGCTTTATTACCTCTCGTACCTTTTCTCTATACATTCGTGCTTATCACTTCTGCGAATTGATATACCTTCACTACATATAATAATCTAAATACGCTCTATCCCATTCTTGTCATTCTCCTGAATCAATTTATGCTCGTTGTTGCGCGTTTCGATGGCGTGTCTTGCGAGTGCTATACCGTGAAAAACGCTTCATTACCTATGTCCATTACTAGTTGACGCCGTTATATAGGCTAAACTCTTCTTCCGCTTCTTCGTGAGTCCTGTATTCTTCTCCCTCCCGAGTGTAGCGCGTTCTCGGAAGTAGAAAGTCACTATTTATTTGTATGAAAAAAACACGCACAATAGTTCTTCACTGCGATTTTACATTACTGTTGTTGACTTTAGGACGAAATTAGGAAAAAATTGAAGAAAAATTCTATATAACTATTAAACAATTAATCACTAGCTTGAATTACACGAAATAATTCTATAGAACTATTATGCGACGTAAAGACATGTTAAAGGCCCTCACTTTACGCTCGTTCGTGCATTCCATAAATAACGTAACTTTTAGCTTTTTTCTCGGGAGTACACTGTTGCAAATATATGAATCTTTACGTGTTCCTTAAGCTCGGAGTTCTTTTTCTATCTAGTCTCTCTAAATCAGTTCTTTTTCTATGAAATAAACTTTTAGAGTTAACTAAACATAAAAAACTATATTTATACAAAACTACTCTTCACGACCCCCCATTTCCTTATAGGGCTTTGCGCGATTTTTGTTCCTAAACACCTTTTAAAAATTAACTGAATACACAAAATATTAAAGGTCACCTTCCCTCACCGGTCACTCGGCACGAAATCAACGTAACCTCATCTACTATGTTCAAGAATTCGGGCAAATAAAATTTTTTGCGTTCCAAGAGTTTTTTTCTCCGCGAGAGAAACAAACAAAAAAAAACATCGAATCTAAGGGCATTAACAGCAATAATAAGTATTCACATATTGGATATTTATTGTTATATTCTAATTTTGGCTTGAAAATTCTTAATTAATTTATCTTCAACGGAAGTGCCTTTGGAATGCGCTGCAGTAAAAATTTTCTTTTGTTCTTTAATTATTTTTTCATTAAGAGAAACTCCAAAAAAAAAAAAATTATAGGAATCAAGGTCGTAAGATTGCTTAATAAGTAATTATTCACATATTGGATATATTTCTTTCCTTCCGTCTTAATTTTCTATACTTATTAGCATGTAATATGTTAGGATACTAATTAATTTTATACTTATTTTTTTATAATAAAGTCTTCCCCTAAAGACTCCATTTTCTACTAGTAGAATAGTGATGTTTAGAGGTAACTAAATTAAATATAAAAAAGTGAAAAATATTCTGCACGATGCCCATGATTCCCTCGGAGAACCGCGTCTCGTCCATATAGTGACGTTTCGTAATAGCCCAAAATAAATGAACTCTACGCGTTTAGAACCCATTTTTTACGCTTAGAACGTCGTTAAGGTTCGTATTAAATAGCGCTAAAAGTGACGTTTCATAACGACCGTTTATAACCAATAAGGTCTAAATCAAAAATCGCTCTCAAAAAGTCGACCTGGAAAAAATTTGAAATTTTTCTCAAATTTTAACTTATACCTTTTGACGCTATAAAGAGGTAACAGAATAAACGCACTATAAGGAATTCCACAATTAATAAGTTTAAGACGATAGTTCATCCCTGAAAATATTGCCCGTTCGATCGTTCAGGTCGTTTTTATGGTAATCGAGACACGTCATTATATTATAGTGACTCGCCGTAGAGGAAACCCGGCATCGATTGATCCCCTCCGAGGACCGTCTCGGTAATTAAAACCTCACTATCGTATTTGAAGAAAAAAAGAAAAGTTACGCGAAAAATTAGAAAAATTAGAAAATTAAGAACACTAGAAAAAATAAACATAATGATAAGAATATTGGTAATACAAATTCTTATAAATACATCTAAAGGAAGAAATTTTAAAGGTCCCCACTTACGCTTCGATCGGGGCCTCTAAATATGTACACATTTTACTTTTCGAGATGTTGCAAAATAAAGGTTTCGTTCCCTTAAGCGAGGGTTGTCGAGGGCAGTGTGCTTTATCTCTATATTATATTTTTTTAATTTAGTCTCTCCTTAAATTCAATTCTATGAAAATATAATCTGTGAAGGTAACTAAACAAAAATATTTAAAGAACACGCACCGACGCCCGATTCCTATAGGCCTTTGAGGCGATTTTTGCTAACACAAAAAAAATTACGTAAAAATAAGTCTAATAAGACCTCCCTAACGAGCGGTATAATGTATATATGACGTGACGACGTATTGAGTCTGGTACCTTTTATCAAGTCAAAGGCTTAATCAAATTGAAAAAATTCTCAATTTTTTCAGAGTCGACTTTCGGTAGAAGATTTGAACTTAGCGTTGAGTTAATAAACGTTCCGATGAAACGTCCTATTGTAACGATATACGCTAACGATTCCTAAGCGGACAAAATGGATTAATAAAGGGCGTAGAGCAATATTTTCGTGGCCTTACGAAACGTCCACAATAGCGACGACGTTTTTCCGAGTAAATGGGCCGTCGTCAATATGTTGTATTCGCTATTAGTACCTCTAAAAAATTTATTTATCGAGAAATAGAATTGAAGGGAGACAAACTAATACAAAATATTTTAATTAATAAGATAAGTATAGAGGGATAATAATAATAAATTAAGGAAAGATTAAGAACGAAGAAAAAAAATTATACCAATAATGTAAGAACTGATATTACAATTCGGTACGAGACTTGGATTCCGTAAATTTAATTTTTGGTCTCGTCGGAAAAAAAACCGCTTCAAGACAAAAAATTATTTGCACACCATACATGATTCGTACCATTATATTAATTTTTTTTAATTGAGTCCCTTAAACGGTTTCTATTTAACTTAGGTTTTTGGGGTACTAAAACTAAATGTTGTTACATAACACCAGAAATATAAGAGAAGGATAGTATTGATAGAAAGAAACAATTTTGTAGACGTATAGGATTTATTTTTTAATATACTCTGCCTAAAATGTGGTTCTAGTATAGTTTTAGAGCACATTGAACAAATAATTTTAAAAAATAATAAATAAAGCTACAAGAGAACGCAATATGCCGATAGTACATACACTTAATAATATTGTTTTTCTGATCTTAGTTTAATATTAATGCCTCGGGAAAAATACTCGCCCAAGAACGAAAAAGTTCCTTTGCAATTGTGCTTCCGGAATTGAAATAACGTTGGGCTAATCCCTGGATCACTTTTTGGGTTTCCTCAAATTTGCATTTAAAGGACAGAAAAAAATTTGTTGTGCATATAAAATGATTATTGATTATTATTTATAATTTAGTCTCCCTTATATTTCGTTTTCTACATTCCTTCTCGAACAAACTAAATTTTAAAAAACAAATATGTAATGTAGAAGAGTGGTATCGTAGATCTATGAAATACAATTTTTGGTAGACTTATCATGTAAAGGTTAATTTTTTTGTTAAATATAGTCTCATAAATTTGGTCCTTCATGTAATAGTTTTAGACCGGCGAATAAAACTAACTCGAATTGAGTTAAAAGAACCAGGAAATATGGGTAAAACGGCAAATTTGATAAAACAGACAGCTGTTAGAAGCGAACTAGTACTAGACACCATGACGCGACGGAACGGACATCGCGATGAAGTAATTAATAGTAATGTATAGAAAAGAGTATTCATTTCGGATTGGGGAGAAAAAAACATACTCTTAAAAATAGTGTAAAATAGACAACAACGAAACCGAAAATCTCTAAATTGCATTAAGGAAGTTCCGCCTCTTTAATATTTTGAGAAGTAGAGGTTGTTTGTTCTAAAAATAATTAAATGCAAATTAGGCATAAGGAAAATAAAAGGGGGATATGCTTCTTGCAAATTTTTTCTAATAATTGCAAGTTTTGCTCATAAGTATATACATTAAAAATAATTATCGAAGGTCAATATATTTCGATAATTTATTTTCGCAACTCTTAAGAATCAGTTTCCTGCAGGTGGATTCATTAAAGAAAAAACAAGAAAATGGTGACTTCGCTTCTTTCCCCATTGCGACGACGCAAATGTCCACGCAGCTAACTCTTAGACCATTGTATTTGTATTGAGCTAGATCATTAGGATTAGACCTGTTGAAAATCCCCTATTTGCTGCCCGATTTGAAAATCGATCGATCTGCGATTTTTGAAGCGTTACAACTCTTGGCCGGTCCATTTTGTCCAGTGCGAACCCACAATCGAGGAACTCTATCCAAATTCTATTTCGGGAGTGGCAATCCCTTCAATTCAAGTATAGCGTCGTTAACAGAAATCATATGAAATAATTTCATCTTGCGTAGTTCTAAAAAAATGTGCCACACCATAATTCTCCGGGCTATTTTTAGATCGTCGTTGTCTGAAATGTAAAACATTCGATCTGTCTACTGTTTTACATCCTGGATATAGTCTGGTGAAATGGAATTTTCTCTCGTGAATTTAAAAATACTGCCAAAATCAAAAGACGACGGATATGACCAACGCAAACATTCTTCCTCTGAATTTGGTCTGCGGCGTCAGCCAAAGGTTATGAAGCACCAATATGGAATAATATAAATCGATAGTTGATCAATGTCTGCGGAATCACTTCACCGTAATGTGCTCACACGACAGAAATGAATAAAAAAGGTCGGAGGTTTCGGTTAATAAATGAAAAAGCGGTTGTTACGTATTTCATAATTTAATAATTTATTATGAAAAACAATTTATTAATTTTATCTTCTTATTGATCCCAACCTATATGTTAAACAGTAACGCACTTTTTTCATGACCCTGTCGTTCCGTTTGTCCATGCAAATTGCGAGTATGTCGTAATTTGATTTGCGATCGTCCATTCTTACCTAATTGTTTTACCATTGGCGCTATGACCGATTTGTGCGGGCACACCCGCGCTACAAAAACAAAGCCTTAGCGCCTGCTTAAAGGTATGCGCAACTACATCAATGTAATTTAAACAAGGTTAAATTTTTATCCGTTATATGACGACAAAATGATGAGCGAAAAGTCGTTGATAAAAAAAAGGTTTATAAATTCTTGAATAGTTAATGAAGGAACAAAACGTAGAGGAACCGGGGTAAAAGACAATTTTAAGACTAATTGAAAGATTCTCGAAAAGCAATGGTTCAGAAAATAAAATATAAGAAGTCGAAGTTGCTTTGTAACAAAAATAAACCACTAAAAAAGTCGGGGGAAGATAATAATTCTCACAGAGGGTCTCAATATAAGAAGAAGCACGTCCTGTGGGGGTGCGACATTATCTCGAGTTTTTGTTCATCTTGGCAAACTCATCGCTTATCTAGCAGTACTTGCAAGTCTGGATGATCTTTCTAATTTCATGGGCAATTTCTTCTGAATTCGGACTAGACCTGGTGTTTATTAGTCCTCCCGAAATAGCGTCCACTTATATTCACTATAACTACGTTAACGGAAGTTTACGTCAGTAAAGGAAGAACTTTTAAATACGTGCGTCATATTTGGGGTTCCGCAGAAAGTGACGCACAATAGTAGCTGTCGTTCTCTATTAGGAGACAAACATTGAGAAAATAAATTGAGGTCTTAGTGCCTATGAAAGGGAGCTATACATAATTTCCAAAGAAAGTAAAAAAGAAAGTAAAAGAAAACGTAAGGATTTTAAAAGAAAAAAAAGTAAATTTTTAAAAAGCTTATAATGTAAAGGATACTTTGATCTTAAACCACATGTTTCTTTTAAAATGACGTCACAGTGCCGTTTCGTCAGATATATATTCCCTATAAACAAGAAACATGATTTCTGCGTGTCGAGATACTCGCGACCTCTTTTCCCACAACGAAGCCTCTTTCTATTTATCATTTCCCCCTAAAATTTCCGTTGTTAAGATAAAAAGGGTAACTAAATAAAAACCTAATAGAAAATGAAATATTTGATAAACAAAAAAAACGAGGTCAATTCCCTTGAAGCAATCAATTTATGATATAGCAACTTTTCAAGGAGAAACGCAAATAATGACTATACGTTGTAAAATGCTTTATGAACAAATAATCGTTAATGCGAACAGATACCTGGGTCATATGAGCGGAGTCAGTCGCATCTGGAGCTAATAATAAGCTGTTTCTTATATTATTATACCTTTTTTTAAATAGCCGCTGCGTAAAATGTTGTTTCATACACTCTCATAGTCTGTATACTGTATTTTAACGCTTATCGGGCCGATTGTCGTCCCCTTTCCGACTTCGTAACCTTGTCCTAAAATGTAATAATCCCGCTACCCCTCTAAATAATAGGAGTAGAAAAAGATTAGAGAATAAGTTTTTAAAACTAATTTTATCAACCGAGAAATCTAAGGACTAAAATTTTTTTCAACAAAAAATATCCAAAGCAGAAAATCAACAATCCGGTCGATTTTTCAAAGAACCTTTTACATAAGAATCATCAAATGATAGAACTGATTTTAAGTACCTCCTCTGAATAATATAAATCTCGCTCTGCACCTCAACTTTCACAATATTTGCAAGTTTCTCGTTGAAATCACGAATAAGCGTACGTATTAAATGCCTGGTTCGCAATATTGCAATCGCAAGCTCTCGAGATTCGATACAATCGATTCTTAGATGGGTTCCGATGATAAAAAAGCCCCTTGGCAAGCATGCGCAAGCACCGCGTAACCAAATGGCGAAAGAGAGCGCGTTAAAGAAGCCTCCTATTGATTAGTAGTAAATGCAATTCGAACGTCTGAGGCATTATACGGACATCCTGAGATGGTAATCGCTCCTGAACAATCGGAATTCCGTAGAGCACACGCTTGGCAAACCGAACAAAGTGGAATAACGCCTTTAAAAGTTCTTTTCCATCCATCCTGGTAATTCCCTTTCTTGCACGAAAGGCAAGACTCGTGCGAACGAGCCGCTCGAAGTGTACGAACCCGGCCAACGAATCCCGGCTACGAAACAGTCCAACGATCTTACGTTTGCGTGAAGTGTCGCAGCCAATATCCTTTAATCGTGACGCAATTTTACGAATAGTGCGCTGGCGTGATCAAAATTGTCGTAAAAGTCTGTAAGCAATTAAAGAGAGTTCGGACTCAATTTAGAGATCGATTCGAATACGCTTCGGGTTTGGCAGCTCTTGTCTTCGTCGATAATTGTATATTTTTGTATATTTGGGGTTGAAGACGGATCGTCGGAATTCTAAAAGAGGTAGATTATCCGGAACCGTCCAAATGGAGCACGCTTTTACATGTTCCGCTCTTAAAAGGAACCAAGGTCGTCGAGTACGAAGCGTTGATGACCTTCGAGGTTTTCTCGGAAACGCGCCTTTTCATCGGCGCTATCAGCCATTTAGTTCAGATTATTGATAATAAATCGATAGTCCACGAGCGATTTATTAAAGTGAATGTTCGAATATAATTTTTTAATTTTAGTTATTAATTATAATATATTAATATAATAAGATATATAATAATAGTAAGATAATTATATATATAATAATAATAAAATATATAATAATAATATAATATATATAATAAAATAATATAATATAATAATATATCTATACTATAATAATATAATATATATATATAATAAATACTAATATAAAATAATACTTATAGAATAAATACTTGTCTGATATCCTACATCAAATTATTTCAATAGATCGATAAAAAAGATTAACAACCAACCATATCAAAATAATAACACATCTAGGTTAAAAAAAAAAAGGATCGTGCTTCTAGCTCCGGACAAGCACCCCTAGAGAAAAAGAAATATTTTTCCCATGGCGCCTAGCCCTATCTTTATTGTTAAAAAAATAATTCGAAGGGAGATCAACAAAAATGGAACAAAATGTACAAAAAGCTGCAAGATTTGGCGATGAACGTCGTCTTCGAAAGACCAACCTTCCTAGATTCGTGTAATGGTTCGGATTCGAAAAGATCTACGGTGAATGATATGCTCTTTGATACGATTTTGAATCGATTGACCGAAAAACACGGAGCGAAGGAATTAAATTTCAACCTTCTCTTACCGTTATTCGATTCAGACGGCGACGAAGAAAAAACCTCGGCGAGGTATCTGGACTTTCTCGAAAATGCGACGAAAAATCCGTACAAGACGACCGAGTCGATAACCCTCACGTTGAGCAAGCGTATGGTCGCCGCAAACGGTTTTGCCGATGGCGTTCCTACCGCGGTTGCTAAATCCGCAAAGGTTATGAGGGCAAGGGTACCGGATCGAACGCTGTAAGACTTCACTTTTTGTTAGACCAGATAAAGACCTTTAATATCGGACCGATGATAGATCCTAATTTCGTACGAGAACTAAATTTAATGTATCGGGTAACTAATCCTTACCACGAAGAACTCTCGAAAGATTACAATATCTCGACTAGCCAATCTAATCGCGGCTAAAACTAATAGCGAGTGTGCGTTGGTCGAAGAAGATTAAGGAACGAAAATAGTGGAATAGTAGCCTCGCCTCTATTACAGCAGTCGGCGAACGCTGGTTGGCAAAAAGATTTGAATATTTAAAAAGCGAAGAGAGTAATGCCGAATGAATTTTCAGCAAATGCAGTAGCTCTTATCCTTCATTAAAAGACAAATTAACTGTTAAAGGACTATAACTACATCGAGGAAATTATGGGCTTTAACGTTGTATAATTTACAAAAAATCGGAGTTCGTTTAATGCATAAACACGCATCTACTAGCGACGAACGGGTAAGATTATTGGCTGCAAAAACCGATGTAAAGACACGCTAGAATGATATAATATCCGCGGAAGAAGAATTTTGCCCAAGTACCATCATAACGAGGTCGGAGAACGATTATAAATGCGTATTGCTCGTAGTGCGAAAAATTGTGAAAGTTAGTCGTGGTGGCTTTGAAAACGAAAAACAGAAGAAAATTGAATGGGAAGTCAGAGAAGCTCCGACCAGCGCGAAAACTTCACGTACTCATCTGTCAGGGAAGGGAAGCAAGAATGGAAAACGAATATCCCAAGAAATATGACCACGGGAGCAAAAAATGTTGGCAATAATTCCGGTGAATTTCTGACCAAAGATTGTGAAAAAACGAAATAAGATAACCCTCTTCCCACTGGCCGAGGCATAACGTGTTCATGAGGATCCGCTCGGGCGCCAGTGTTATGGAATGGTGGAAAATCATGCAACTAACATTCGATATTCACAGGCGAAGGGAAATGAAAGAAGAAAATAATCGATTTTGGATACAAAAACTTAGAAACCACATGCAAAGGAGCATCCGAAGATAGACGGTTCTGGAAATGGAATTTACCAACGTTGTCACCTCAATGCTATATCCACGAAACAAAAATTTAGATACACTTTCTCCTTTCCAATTTCATATATATCTTGAAATTAACATATGACGAAACGTGGAGATTTTTAGAAAAGAATCCTAATTGGTGGTTCATTGAGTAATAAAATCGTCGAAGCATTTCCGAATTTGGTCGACTTTTAGAATAGCTCAGAGAAGCAATTACGATGAACGTAATCCAAGAGGTACTTAAGATGAACCACGAACGATATCGGGATTACAAGAATAGATTCTTTTAACATGAAAAAATTAGAAAATCAGATTTGCAAAATGTGATACGAAATTTTAACGCCTCACTAAATTTAGAAACTCGTAGACTCAAATGGAATATATCCACGCGGCTGCAAATTATAATCTTCGGAATACCCCTCGCTGTGAAAAGAGAATAGAATTAACTTCTGAAGCAGTACTAGTAAATAAAGCAAAATTTGTCGAAAATGAGGAAAAAAAAAAAAAACACACCAAACACAAAAAAGCAATACGAGACCCACTAAATTAAAGTATAAGTTAGTATTTTGAAAGACTTATTGTGGAAATTGACAATCTTGCCATATGATCGTGAAAAGACTATTGTGAAGTGATATTGTGGAATTAATCGATAAGCCCCCGAATACAAGGCAAAAGGAAAACAATTCAATGAGAGCGATGTGGTAAAAGGATGATTTCTATTTCTTGAACCGAACTCCTTTTTTAAGTTAATTAGAACGATTTCGAGATCCAAAGCCAAAAACATTTCATTTGTTTTTTTCTTCTATCGAAATCATGTTTTTTTAACAAAATTTTTTGCAGCTGTTCGAAAAATAAAATGGGAAAAGAGTAAAGTAAATTAATATATAATAGTATATAATAAAAAAATAAGTACAGTATATAATGATACTATGATATAGATAGAAGATATATATATATATATATATAATAATATATTTAATAATTAATAATATGCAAGGAGATATACGGTAGGATCTAATTTATTTAATAATAATATATATATATATATATATAGAAGTATAATATAAATTGCGTTTTCATTTGCGCATATACAAAATTTTCAATCCTATAAATATATTAACTAATATTAAAAAAAGACACACGAAGTACCAAAGAAAATATAGGGTGTAGAGAGAGAACTACACCTCATTTCAGATTTTTTGGGATGCTGGCCGTTCTTGAAACGAACTGTCACGTATATATAACAGAAAATATAATAAAGCTATAGTACTTTTCAAAATAAAAAAATACAAAAATTATTCAGAATTTTTATTCTTAAAGTCCATAATTTCCTAGCTATATCTATCCTACAAATATGATTTAAGCTTTATAGTGTGTAGTGAGGATATCAATTTAGGTTCATACGTCTTGCTTAAAAACACTTACATAATTATCGCCGTAGTAATTTCATGTCCGATGACGCATTATCAATTACCAATAGTCATCAAAAAAACATAAAAACACTATGTTTTTATTGAATACTTAATAGTTCAAAAGTAGTAAACAAAAGAATCAAACTGAAGAACAGAAAGGAGCGAAAGGACATAACTTGAAAATATGTAAAAACAAAAATGTTTCCGAATACACATTAAATAGGGATGTCATCCATTGAAGATGCTCCTACAGACCCTTTGCTCCCTTTCCTTCCAATCTCCTTCTCTCATTCACTCTCCAATCTCTACGAAATGAAAACGGCTAAGAAAAAAAAGAGATTATGATCGATTAATTTGTTACTTTAAGTTAAAAAACAAAGAACTTTCATAAACGTTCGATAAGTTGTAGGGGCCAAGCCTTAAATCAATTTCTTTTTACTAACTCTCAGTAATCGCTTGCTTCTTCAGATATCTCAAATGGCTTTAAAGCGGGTTAGATATCATTCGTCACTATGCGCCTTTTCTCTTTTCGCACAAATATATTGCGAACGTACTTTTCCGCGTCCACCTTCCGATGAGACAGTTGACGTCTATCTGTCCGAAGAGACGGGTCGTCGAGATAGATCCGTAGTTGTTTTTTCAAAAAGATGTTCAGCTATAAAGATAAATAAATTCTGGGGTGAGTAATATTCGCACATCAAAAAACACAAAAAAGATAAATGTTAAAAAGACTTAGTCGTATTACGAAAATTCTACGCGGGTACGAAACTTTAAATTAACAAAACGGCAAATAATCAATGGGTATAATAGTCTAAAATTAAATGCTATAAAGAAATTAACAGCAACTAACTTTGGATAACTCACCTAAATTTCTTTTCGCGTTAATTACTACAATAGCGTAATCCTCCTCTCTGGACATTTTGGGAAATTATAATAGACGTTAATAGCTTTTAACACACGTCATCTCTCATGGTCCTTATGTTGGTTGGTTGGATATCACTTCTCAGCAAGAATATATATTTTATATACGACCAAATTTAAACTTTTTTTTCTACCGTTTTTTATCATCACCCATTATGGGTATAAATGAACAATGTCGAATGGAAAGTAATTAAAAAAGGCGAGAAGGAAAAAATATTTTTATTTAAACATAGCAGATCATTACAATCAATATAAAAAATATTTCTAAATAATAAATATAAGTTTAAAGATATTAAGTATAATTATTTTACTGCAAATTGTGTAGAAAAAAAAAGTTTAGTAGCGAGTTTAAGGGCCGTATTTACAAACGGGCCTTTTCTCTTCCTTTCGTCAAGTGTTCCTTCAGAATCCTCCCTTAACGTAAATTCGAATTTATGAACGATCCTTGAGAAATTTTTTATGTAAGGAACCCTTGACGTCGCAAAATACTTGGCGAAATCTCTTCCTTAGTCAAGGTAGCTCTGAACCAACCTTGAACTATGTTAAGATTTTGTTTTCAGAGCGGCAGCCATCTTGTTTTTTTATTGCACAATTTGTCGCTATTATTATTTAATTTATATCATTTGTTGGCATTTATTATGTAAATGATTTTGTCAAATATATACTTTCGTGTAAGAAAATACCCAAAAACCACATAA
>JABUQX010135375.1:5000-10000 GCA_015478945.1 Trachelipus rathkii
TTTTAAGTTCAAGAGAGTTTCTTCGAAATATTAAAAATAAATCTTTGAAACGAATGAAAATAGATTCAAATATTTTGATAATTTTTAATTCAATTTATTTATATTTAAACTAAACTGTTTCAATTAAATTTAGTGTTGATTGAAGACTGCAATACTCTGTTTAAAATTATTGTTAAAAAGTTTGTCACTTAATAATATAATATATAGTTATGTAAATATATATATATATATATATATATATATATATATATATATATATATATATATATATAAATATATATAATATATATATATATATATATATATATATTATATATATATATATATATATAATATATAATATATATAATATATATATATACCAACCTAAATACTTGGTAGATAGATAATTAGATATGTATAAGTGGTAGATTCTACCACCTCAGCAGTATCTTCCTAATTCTACCTTCGAAACTCTTGATCTTGGGGCACTCTAGAAAATATTTCTAGGCTCAGTGGTTTCCGATGCTAGTCGTTGAGTTATATAACATGTACTCTCGGGTAGGGTTTCAACCTTTCAGTTAAACTAGTAACTTTTTCCCTTTGCCTCGAAACTCGATCCAGAGCTCTCCAGAAGAAAGTGGTTTCTAGTCGTATAATCCTCCAATGCTGGTCCTAGAGTTGCCCAAGCAAAAAGGTAAACCCTCGTCGTCCTAGAAAAATTCGTAAGAACTGACTGTGCCGAATATCGGTCCTTAAAATCATAATATATATATATATATTATATATATAATATATAATATAATATATATATATATATATATATATATATATATATATATATATATATATATATATATATATATATATATATATATATATATATATCCTGGATAAATCTACAAGAGCAAGATTTAAAGAATACATGTAACAGTGCACATACATTGCGTTCGGATTATTTTCTTTTAATCTTGCTGCTACGCCTTTATATATACCTGACATATTTGTTGCCCCGTCATAGCATTCGGCTACTATATTAGAGGTCTCTAAGCCTACTTCCTTTATCAGAGACAGGAGTTGGCGATACAATGATTCTCCATCTGTAAGGTCTGTCTTGTAAAAACCAAGAAACCTTTCTTCGATTTTTAAATCATCAGCTACATACCTCAATACGATAGCCAATTGTTCATGATTTGTCACATCTGGAGTTTCATCCACGATTACAGAGAAGTACTTGTTTTCTTGACACTTTCAATTATGTTGTTTTTTATTTGACTGGCTAAAATTTCCAGCATCTCGTTTTGTACATCGTGATGAACATAATTAAAGTACTTTTCTCGCTCTAAAAACATCTTCAAAAGCAAATTATCAACAATTGTATATAATTACTCCGGTTATTCGAGAATTCTTCTTCCCAATGGCCTCTTAATACTAAGCCTTGTCTACCAAGAAAAGGTAATGTTTCAAGGAGAATTTTAAGGTACTCGCGGTTTTTTAACTTCTTTGTGATGGAAAGAAATCTTCTGTGATACACTTTCTTTAAACTTTAAACCTTCTTGCCAGCGTTGCAAAGCGCTCAGATGAGAAGAAGTACGTTCGTGTTCTTGAAAACGCTGTGTTGCTTTTTTACAGTTCTTAAACTCGTTAGTAATAAATGTTAACTCATAACCACCAACACTGCCAAATAATCGACATGGAAAACAGAAAGCTTTGTCACCAGAGACACTATATTCAAGTCACTTAAATTGTGAATACCATGCAGCACTTCTAAATTTTCTTCATTTGGTCTCTGGGAATTGTGCCAGGAAAGGTTGGAATGGTCCGTCTTTAAAATATTTCAAGGCAGCATCTTTGCCACAAATTGGATCTCGTCTGTGGAGGTTAGACTGAGACTGGTTTAAATTTAGATATTGTGCATGAGGTTTGCTAACCTGACATTCACTGTCACAAAAGGAATTAAATGAAGAATCAGGTCTAGGATCGTCATTAACAATGGAAGTACTAGGTACAGGAATAGCTTTCGATGTAGCGACAGAGTTCTCAGTTACAATGCTTTCTTCTTTCTGATTTTTACTTTAAAAAAAATGCAGTAACCTCCTCTTGTACCTCTCTTCATTTTTCGCACTTGCTACACTAACAAGTTAACTCGTCGGAAACAGTATCACATTCACAAGTACACTAATATCCAAAAGCTCTTATAACTTTATAGGAGCACGGAGTACGCAATGTCACAAGAAAAAAATTACTACTATATTGTGGTACGTGTTCCTTAATCTTAAATAATCTTTGCTTCTAGAAGTTTCTTGCTGAATGACATGCTTGCTGAATGACAGAGCTATTGACCAGGGAGGAGAGGGTAGGTACTGGGACAATTTCTAGGAATTGATGTTATTATACCTACTAATTATTACATATATTACCTATACAGCATTCATTGTTATATTTGTCACCAGTTATGCAACTATTTATTTTAAAAACCCTTAATTTTCTTAATAGCTTACTTAAATCTATCGTTGAATATTATCAATAAATCAACAATTTTGTATTTCTACTAGAAATAAACGCAGTGATATTTATCAAAGAAAATCCTTGTTTTGTTTGTTAAAATGGAATATCACAAAGTAAAGGATAACTAAATTCAATATTTTCTTCTCTTTGATATTGCTGTTCGTATATTAAAAAAAATTATTAAAAAAGTGGGGGCAGGTGCCACCCATGCCCCCCTAATCGCCGCCATTATATATATATATATATATATATATATATATATATATATATATATATATATATTATATATATATATATATATATATAAATATATATATATAATATATATATATATTATTATAATATATAATATATATATATATATATATATTATACATGGGCGTAGCCAGCTTCCAACCTAGGGGGGGGAGCTTAAAATTTTATAAAGCTTTTACTATATATATATATATCATATTTTATATATATCTATTACCTATATATATATATAAATAATATATATATATATATAATATATATATATATAATATTAAGAATATATATATATAATAATGAGAAAGAAGACATTAAACTAAGAAAAACTTGTATCCAAAATTAAATGAATTAATAATTTTAAAAAATTGCAATTTACTACAAGATTACAATATTTGAATACAAAATCCAATGATGGAAAATTCACCAATATAGAGCAGTTGCAAAATTGATATTATTAAAAAAGTAATTTCCTTGGGTTCAACGCACAAATTTATCAACTACTATTTGAATAAAAATAATCATAATTGTAAAACACAAATTTCTGTGTACACTCATCATAGACAGTCCGTTTAACCTGTCGTCTTCCATAGTACTTTGCAGCAAGTCTTGATCCTTAGCAGAGTACTGAAAGAGTGTTTCTACTGTACTGTTGGTGCATGGCTGGGGCGAGAAGTATCATCAAAGCCTTTTTCGTCGACGGAAAGAAATGTTCAGTCTCCTTTAAGACTTGGGAGAGACACAAGATCTTTTAGTTCTCACTACTCAGTTTTTCTTGCTTCCAATTTGTACCAAAGTTTAGTTCTTCTTCTATGGCCTTCTAAGTGGTAAAAACGTATAAAATGAAGTACTTTTCCTTTAACTCAAATCGATTGTTATGAGTAGCATGTGGAAAGGATGTACATATGTCAATGCATAAGCAGGTGTATTTTTAGTAGAAAACCGTAATTCCAAAGAAGATATAAAATCCAGATACGGAGTTATTAAGGATCTTCTCCAGAACTCCGTGGGATTTGTTGCTAGATGGTTGCTGCGGTGCTGCTGCCTACCAAAAAATCCGTGGTATGTTCAGATCAAGTCCCAGTTGCTCGGCGATTTCATTAACTTCTTTTAACACTTCATCGATGATTTTTTCTTCACCTTTCCGATGGCTCCTAACCATTTCCACAATATGTTGAATGTGCTGGGAGGTTTTGACGATATCAAGGTCTTGGATTGGAGAGCACTTACAACTGGCTCTAACATCGCAGAGTATTTTGCGATCAATATCATAGCCATGATGAATGACGACTTACATGCCGCTGAATGCAACTGAAAAGCGCTTTTTCTTGTGGCCGTATTTCCTTCAATGGAAAGGATTTCTAATGCTTGCATCAAAATTCATACAAAGTGCCCTTAAACCTCTGGTGCTTGTGTTCTCAGACATCGGTCTGGCATAGGCTTGTGATGTTTGGCATTAATTTGTCATTTTTACAAAACGTAATAATGTCCTTTATAGTTCCACAGTATTGCGGATTTCTGGTATTGTGTTCAAATCAAATTTACTACTAAATTTTGTTTGTGTGAAAAGCAATGAAGAACACTGCTTTTTTATAGTTTTTTTTTCTCAATATTTGGGGGCCCCTTTTGGAAAACACCTTCCTTCTTTGCAGACATCGTAGAACAGCCATAGAAACCCAAGCCCACGCATTTCTCGGGATCAAGTTCTTCGGTCGTGACAAAATCGTCCAATGTCGGCTTTCTTTCGCAATGGTTTTTGCGTCAGGCGCTTTCAGTTCTTACAAAGCCAATAAATTCCTCTTTTACTTCATCCGGACTCTTTTGTCGAAATAGCACAACACTATGGAAATTCTTCCTTTCCAGAAATATCAGCGGTTTCATATGCTGCTAGTAAGCTATACGTGCACGCTTCCTTTACCTTATTACCGATGTTCCTTTATAGTAGTACACATAGAGAAATGATTTTATTCTGAATCTGAACTGATTGGTAATGTGGCATTTTTATTCCCCTTTCAAAATGGCTTTTCAATAACTGATCTCTGGCATCTTATCGTAGCGGCACAAATTTTGCAGACACT
This sequence comes from Trachelipus rathkii, assembly GCA_015478945.1. NCBI lineage: Eukaryota > Metazoa > Arthropoda > Malacostraca > Isopoda > Trachelipodidae > Trachelipus > Trachelipus rathkii. Next base: position 9,815 of record JABUQX010135375.1, read on the forward strand.
CCCCTCATGCATGATGCTTACCCTGTTGCGAAGTCGGTAAATCGCGCCGTACAAGAAATGTTCACACATGAAATTTATTGAGGATATTATTTTTTTACTTTCTTCTATGATTTCTTTGAATGCTGGTTAATTTGGATGTCTACCGGCACGTCCTGTAGGAACAATCTTGCAGCTTCAACAGCAGTT
>JABUQX010135375.1:15000-16324 GCA_015478945.1 Trachelipus rathkii
AAGAATTGTCCCATCTGAACACATTGAACTTTAGATCTATACTTCTTATTCCAGACATAGTCTCGTTTCACTACTATACAATAACACACGTAACAACATACCCTCATGTAAGACCTAGGCGCCTCAAGACTAGTCCCTTTACATTCCAACGATTTAATTGCACCAGCAACCTTCCTGCTATTCACAACTCTCCTACTACAACTCTGCATAATCCGTTCCCTTCTCATCCAACATATACCCTAAATATTTAAACTCAGAACTTGTTCCAGCTGCTTACCAATCTAACATAACTTCAACACTGAGGACTGTCCTCACTCCCACAACCATAACCTTACTCTATCTACGTTTACTTTCAACCCCTCCTTTTACACACCCCTGCCAAATCTCTCTACCAATCCTCCTAAACTCTCTTATTCTCCACACAAAGCCAAATCATCCGCATATAATAGGTAGGACACCCTCACTCATCTCCATTCTCCGATCATTCTAACACATTTCCTGCCATCCCAACCTCGAATTCTTTCATAACCCCATCCATATACAAATTGAATAACCAAATAGACAATAACACAACCCTGTCTTACTCCGCTAAATTAATCCTAAACCAATCACCAATGACACCATTTATTCTTACACCACGCTTCACTAAAACGTCATACATACTTTTGATTCCATTCAGGAAGCCTACCCCAACACCATATATCACTAACATATCCTGCCATAACGCTTCCGCTAATTAACTCTATCTAGCCTGTTGGCAAATCCATAAAGACCTAAATACATTTTTCTTCTTCTCCTCATTTTCTCAATCATTTTTTCAATGTAAAGATTTGATCACACATCCCTCTACCCACTCCTAAACGCACCTTGTTCTTCAGCAATCAGTCCTTCAAGTCACTCGACGCACTCTTTAGACCAAAATACCAGCAGTATACCTTTCCTAACAACTCAATAAACTTATTCCCCTTTAATTTCTACAGTTCCCTCTTTTTCTCCTTACCCTTATATAAGGGTACTATTACCGCTCTCCTCTAATCCCTTGGAACTAAATACCTCCATAAACGGCTTTATTACACACTTCCAAATCCAATCAATCACCATCTCGCCCTCCGTTCTTGATCATTTCACCAGTAATTTCATCTATACCTCAGATTTACCATTCTTCAACTTTTCCACTCTACCCATTACCTCCTCCTTACTAATAACCTCATCCCAAAAATACCTATTACCTATTCTTTGCACCATCAAACCCACATTCACTATCACTCTTCATTACTTAATATTGTGCAGATTTCCGAAGTGTTCTTTCCACACTCCTCACATC
>JABUQX010135376.1:0-2500 GCA_015478945.1 Trachelipus rathkii
GTTGTACTTCGTTCTTTAATTTGGTGTTTAACCGTTTCCGCATTTATCGTGAAACGCTGCGTTTCGATGCCGCCCTTCAATATATATATTATGTCCCCTGCTCCAAAAAAAAAAAAATAGCCAATATTTGTTTTATGTAGTTGTTTATTTATTTATTTTTTTTTTCTAGCAAAACTTTTACAAAGGTTCCAAAAATGTATTCCTTTTCGCTGTATCTATTGTAGTTTTGAGATATGATTTTTTTCATTTTTTTTAACTTTTTTTTTTTTTTTTATTTTTTACAATTTCCGCAATAAATTTTTGCTCGGTTTAACAATGTATTACTTTTTGCTGAAACTATTGTAGTTTTTGAATGTGGATCGATGATGTTGTCGCTCTAAACCAAATATCACCATATATATATATATATATATATATATATATATATATATATATATATATTATATATATATATATATATATATATATATATATATATATATATATATATATATATATATAGTATTATATATATATATATATATATATATATATATATATATATATATATATATATATATATATGGCAAAGGTTTACTTTCTGACCAGGACTCATTTTTTGATCGAGTGACTCGAGTCGCCGTGAAGTCGCTCAATGGTAAATCGTTTCAATAGTTGAGATAATCATGATTTTTACTTTTCTTTGTTTTATTAAATTAAAAGTTTTTATATTTTTAAAAATTATTTCACAAGCACTCACGGGTCGGGGGGTCGTTGATTACCTTTGTGTGTCATGCGTTTACGTTAACAAATTATAAAAAATATCATTTTTCATTCCATCTGATACACGTACTTTTCAAGATATTTGGCGAGCCTAATATTGGGCGGCTAATGTTTCAGAAATTTCGGGGAAACGCGAGAATTGCCGTACATCAAAACCTATTTTTTATTATTATTATTATTATTATTATTATTATTATTATTATTATTATTATTATTATTATTATTATTATTATTATTATTATTATTATTATTATTATTATTATTATTATTATTTATATATATATATATATATATATATATATATATATATATATATATATATATATATATATATACTCCCTCTCTCTACTATATATATATATATATATATATATATATATATATATATATATATATATATATATGCCATGAATGAAATAAATCGACTCAAGTACTGACGTCACATTGACCGACTCGAGTGACTCGTTCAAAAATGAGTCTGATCAGAAGTAAACCTTTGCATATATATATATATATATATATATATATATATATATATATATATATATATATATATATATATATATATATATATATATATATATATATATATATATATATATATATATATATATATATACATATATATATATATATATCGCCAGTATAGCTTTCGGCGTTCGGGGTCTACTGGCGATATACTTTCCTATCTTACTGATTTATGGTTTTCCGCTCTTAGGAACTACGGGAGACTTGCGTGGTGGCGCTTGACATATCCAAGCATTTGACCGGGTTTGGCGCGTCCTGCTCTTCAGCTTCCACACCTTACTTTCTGCGCCTTATGTCAACTTTCTTTCAAATCCTTTGTATGGCTGTTGTTGATGCAGGGCGACTTCTTCTTTCTGTCAATGGTGGTTTCCTCAGGGTTTTAATCTTATCTCCTACTTTATTCCTACTTTCATTAATGACTCACCTGCACCTCTAACTCTATCCACTCATATGCCACTGACTCGACCCTTCATTCTTCAACTCGTATCAATTCTGCTCCCTTTTACTTCTAGAATTGCCTCTCGTCTTAATCTTTCCGATTCTATTCTCGCTGATCTGGATAGAATTTCCGGATGGGGTTGTCTCAACCTTGTGAAATTCAATTCTTTAAAAACCCAATCTCTACAAATCTCCTTCTCCAAAACACTTTCTAACTTTCCTATCTCTTTCGACGGTTCTCCCGTTTCTCCTGTTGACAATATAAACATCCTTGGCCTTAACATAAACAAAAAAAATGTCTTGGAAACCTCTCATCACAACAGTTGCTAGGGCGGCCTCAAAGAAACTGGAAGTTCTGTTTAGACTGCGAGACTTTTTTCCTCTTCTCAGTTGCTCCAGCTATACAAGGGTCTCATCCGCCTATGTATGGAGTACTGCTCTCATATCTGGGGGGTTCTGGTTTCACCCAGCTTTTGGACAGGGTCGAGTCAAAGGCCAAAAGGCTTATAAACTGTTCTGTACTTTCCAGTTCGCTCGACCCTCTATCTTTGCGGCGCTATGTTGATGCTTTATCTCTATCCTATAGGTACCGCAGTGGCAGGTGCTCGAGGGAACTTATCACTCGCGTACTACCACCTTTACCATCCCCTCGTAGCACAAGGGGTGCTGTATCTGCGCACGAGTTTTGTGTTGACATTGGTAACTGCAGGCTAGTTCGTTGTGGTGATTCCTTCTTTCCCACCACCTCTGTTCTGTGGAATTCTCTTCAATC
>JABUQX010135376.1:7500-18893 GCA_015478945.1 Trachelipus rathkii
GATTCCAAGAACAATTATAAAGCAACCGAGCTCCCATCAAGCGACATCACCAGGTGTCCAGCCTTCCTATTCCTCGTTCTTTATATTGTAGATGTTAAATATTGCATAATAATCGCAATTATAAAAGATGTTAAGAAGAAGGAAATATAATAGGAAGGGAAGGAATTAAGACCTCTCATTTGGAAGACCGCCTTGTTGAGACTGATGATTGTACCATCGGTGCTGTATTACGATCGAGACATCCTCCAACCCAAAAAAAAGGTTGGATTCAAGAACAATTATAAAGCAACCGAGCTCCCATCAAGGAGACATCACCAGGTGTCCAGCCTGTCTTACCCGTTCTTTATATTGTAGATGTTAAATATTGCAAAATAATCGCAATTATATAAGATGTTAAAGAAAGAACATATAATAGGAAGGTAAAGAATTACCTGCCTTCTCCGGAATTGAACCACCGCCATGTTGCGACTGAGGACAATATACCCGGTGCGGAAGAACCGAACCTACGTCCTCCGCCATGCGTTTCCGACGCTGTGCAGTTAATAATAATAATAATAATAATAATAATAATAATAATAATAATAATAATAATAATAATAATAATAATAATAATAATAATAATAATATTAATATTTTTAGTAAATAATATTAATATTAATAATAATAATAATAATAATAATAATAATAATAATAATAATAATATATAATAATATAATAATATAATAATAATAATAATAAATATATATATATATATATATATATATATATATATATATATATATATATATATATATATATATATATATATATATATATATATATATATATATATATATATATATATATATATATGTGGAGACTCTTATATATATATATATATATATATATATATATATATATAATATACGGTATATATTAAATATACTTGAGATATTCCTGCTAAATCGTTTTTTATGTAAATGTTTTCTTTAAATGGTTAACAATTATAATATTTACAATATTTTATAATGATTATAATAACTGTAATATTTTTCATTTCATTATTCTTAAGTATTTTATTATTTTTTTAATTATTTTATTTGTTTAATTAAATATTATTTGTTATAAAATCATTATTTATAATGTATAGTATTTAAACATTATATTTACCAACATAGATTTATAAACAATTTTTGGTACTCTTAAATGCAGATACGTTTCCGATCCCCGCTATACGATATGAGCAGAGATGCCGCCATTATTAATGGGTTAAAAGCGTTATTTAATAGGGGTTATTCTTATATTTTTCGTTTTAATTTTGCATAATCTTTTATATTTATTATGTACTAATTTCAAAAAAATAAGAAAATTTTATCGTAACATTATGAAATTTTAAAAATAGATGGATTTCTATAATGTTAACAGTGCTTTGAAACACGGAAATTGCTTGCAGATGCAGGAGTCCCCTCAGTATATATATATATATATATATATATATATATATATATATATATATATATATATATAAATATATATATATATATATATATATATATATATATAATAATATATATATATATATATATATATATATATGTATATCTTTATATATATATATATATATATATATATATATATATATATATGTATATATATATATATATATATATATATATATATATATATATATATATATATATATATATATATATATTTATGATTTTATATATATATATATATATATATATATATATATATATATATATATATATATATATATATAATAACTATATACTCTTATACTCTCTTTATCTCATGCTATATATATATATATATATATACAATATTTATGAATCCGTGAATTTTTAATTTTTAATAATAGTAAAAAAATAATACTTAGCTGAAAGCAAAAATTAAGAGCATATATTTAATAGAAATAAAGGAAACATATTTGCAGTCTAAGAATATTTCTTAGGTTGAGTGGCTGTTATTTCCCATATATAAATGATTTCTACCAGAGACTCAAATGTAAGTTTTTTTTTGTTTTTTTTTAAAGTTTTCAGGCGATACCAAAGTGGCTACCTCAGTAGGGAATAATGTTGAATGAATAAAGATTCAAAATGATCTTGATATTGATAAACCTCTTGGGTAGGCAGATAAGTGGCAAATGAATTTTAATAGTTAAAAGTGTAAGGTACTTCACTATGGTTACTCAAATTAAAAATTTAACAACAGGTCAATGGGGATTGACTTCAGTTTGTGGACCAAGAAAGATTTATACAGTTTGTGATTATAAGCAGTAATCTGAAAATAGCTAATCAGCGTCTGGAAGCAAGGAATAAAGCTAATAAGATGCTAGGTATAATAAATCCCAATGCTGCTTACAAGAGCAAGGAAGTTATAAGCAAGCTGAATAGCTACTGTATGTAAGAGTATAGTGTACAAGTCTGGGCCCCTTGTTTAAGAAAAGATATTGATATACTGGAGAGTGCAACATAAGGCAACATGGATGATTTCTGAGTTTGAGTGTAAGAGCTATGAGGAGAGGCCAAATGAATTAGGAATGTTTTCTGTAGGAAAGCAATTTCATCGAGCGGACATGACAAGTCTACAAAATATTTACATATATTGATAATACGGAGATCAATAAATTCATTATAAGAGACCAAGGATGAGAGACCATGGGACACAGTAACAAAATTAAGAAGATATGTAATCTTATGATAAGAAAACATTCATTTGGTAATAGGGTTGTTAAGTTATGGAGTGGTTTGCCGCTGAAGATTGTTGAATGTGACTCACTTGCAACATTTATGAAAGGATTGGATAGGTATATGGATGGTTTGGGCATCCTATAGTATATTCTGACAAAGCCAAATTGGCAGATTTTTAGTTTCTTATTAAGGTAAAACTGCATGTTGTAGCTATAGATGTGACAACTTATTAAAGCTTATGGTGTGGTTAGCACATACCTTAACAGGGTTCACACTGAAATTTTGAATTTGAATTCTCTGACTATCCCTTACCAAATCTGCAAATTTTCCCTGACCAGCGTGCTCGTTATTTTTGGTGTATAAAATATCTAATCATTATTTTAATATTTATAGTTTATACATTAAAATTATTGAAAATTTACTTAAGAAATTGTTCATCATCATGGATGAATCTAAAAAAATATATATTTTTTAAGTATTAGGCTGTCTTTCCCCCCCATTAGTAATTCCCTTGTATATTTCTCCAATAGTAAGTTTTATTTATACAAAAGAAAATAAATTAAAAGCTTACATTAATAGCTTGGTGAATAACGTCCTGTGATCACAAAAGTTCTAAATGGAGAGATGGTTAACTTTTCTTCTCAAGCATCCTGAATTTTTGATTTTATATAGCATCTTCAACTTCTGTCAAAGCTTTCCAGTTTAACATCTTTCTCTGCTCTTCAAAGTTTATAGATCTGTATGGATAAATTTTCTTTTTTCAAACTTTTTATTCTCTTCTTCTTTTTGGTTCTGTTTTGACTCTTTGAGATGTTCTTCATATCTCCTATGGGCAGCTCTTACATTTGTCAACATTTTTTGAGCGATAGGAACTTTATGAATACTTTCATGAGATCTTATAGCATTGTGCACTTTCTTTGAGAAATCAGACTATGTTCTTTCAGATTTTCCACTAAAATTACTTTATTTACAGAAAACCCTCCTTTCACTGTCGCATTTCCATGCAAAAATATGTCCTAATTTAATAATTTGCCACAATTCCTCATAACATTGATTCCCAGGTACTATAGAAGAAAAAAACTCATCAAGTCTCTTTGAAGGACGAAAATCACCATCCAAAAACATTTTGAATTTTAATTCCAGGGTAGAATGAGCTTCGCTGCAAAGTAGAGTGTATTGTGCTTTTGCTTTCTCAGCAACAGAATCTGTGATTCGATTATTGGTGTACAATGCCTTAAGCAATATATATATCAAATCTTTGTTTCCCTTGTTCTGGCTGATGAAAAATTATACTAGGATCAAATGATGAGAGCCCTTGGACAGGCTTGTACTTCAGAGGACATCTTTCTAATATCTTTTCTGTCATTTTGATTAGCACAGTCTGGCATTTAAGTTTGAATTTTTATTTTCATTCGAAGTGACTTCTTTGAGAAGTTTTTTATTGTCCCTGAAATCAAGATTAGCCTTTTGCACATCATGCAAATTGTCTTTGTCATGTAAATCTAATACAAAAAGCTTAGTTTTTTGTAGCAGGCATTTTACTGGACTTAAAAAATCTTTCCATAATATTTAGTATGAGACATTGTAAATCTGTGAACAGGAATGGACCAAGTGGGTCTGACGTTTGGAACTTTCGTAAAAATGATTCACATTCTAAGGAAAGCATTTTAAAAAAGCCAGTTTGCATTTTAGAAATACATCTTTGGTTTGAACAGAAACATTTTGTAATGGTTTGGTGTTGAGAGATTTTTGGCTATCAATAAATATCTTTATAGCATCATAAATACTTAAAACTCTGTCAATAGAAGCCACATTTTCAAGCCATCTGGTTGTACAGTGTTTTAAAGGAAAAACAGATTTTGCAGTAACTTCAATGAACTCAGCACGGCAGGCTGGTGAATCATTGAAAATGTAATAAACATCTCGCAAAAAGCTATCCACTTCCCACTTTGCTGTCTGTAACCCAGTTTTTATTGCTCCATGAATAACATGTAGTCCACATTCACCAATATTTAAGTATGATTAGAAGTTGATGGAATGGCATAATTTTCAATGTACACACTTTCACTAATATTTATATTATTAAAAACGAAAAAGTTTTTCAATGATGGTTGGTCCTGCTGAGTTTTGATTAAATTCAAATGAGTTTTCACTCTTTTATGGGAAACTATGGCTTGGCGTCCAATGTTAGATCAAAGTTCTTTTTACATACTTTACAGTATGCCTTGGAACTATCAGCTCCTTTACCCAACAACACAATAAACTGTGGAGTTCAGTTTGTCCAACCACTGAGTCGTTAAATTCGTTTTTGTTTGAAGTCATTTTATAAATAAATAATATTTTCAGCACAAAAATCCAAAAATCACTTCGTCGACCTCGAAAAGCATCAAAGTATAGATACAAGAGAAAAGATATAAACAGTTGAGTCATAAGTCTAAAACACATCGCCATACCAATCTTACTAATCGGAAGGATGAACTTGGAACAACCTCTACGAGCAGAATAGAAGAATAGTAGGTAATAGTGAACTAAAAATAGAAAGAACAGGATAGAAATAGATTTATGGAATGTCATTCCTCGCTTATCCTTTTCATTCACTTATCAAATACATCTCTCGTTTCACAATTAATTTAGTAAGAGGAAAAAGAATATATCAAAAATATGCAACTTAGTCCATGGATCATTCTTCATATGTTTGAAATTTTAAAATTTCCCCTGACTTTTGAAATTTTACTGTTTTCAGCATATCTTAGCGTTTCCTGACAGCCCAACTTTCGAAAGGTGTGAACTGTAATATAATTTTTGATTTTTAGTAGTTGGCGTATATATTATATTGGACTTTGTTTAGGATATTGATTTGTAAGCCTTACTGTGAGGTGCAGGTTGTGCATGTTGCATGAGCATGTGCGTAATCTTTAGTTATTGGGAGTATTGATTGGTATGTATTCTGTACTGAGCAGCCTTCCCTGTCTCAGCGGGAGGTACAATACTATAAACGCTTAAATAAAGTGACTTTCTGATTGGACAATGATATGATTGTGCAGAAGCAGTGAAGAAATGTTCTAAACGTTTCTAAGCTGTCGAAAATATCCAGCAGCAGTATATATGCTCATTACTGTTCACATTCATGAGAAGTACATCACATTAGAAACTTTATGGCACAGCAAATGCAACTAGGTACTATTTTAGATTGTCAAGGCAGACTACTATTTTAAAGAAATAGGGAAGATTTTCCCAGACACAAAATAGACTAAACTCACACAAATGGGCAAAACAAGGTTGAGGGAAAGTTTTGATGAATTGTTATGATCTAGAAAATTTTTTAAAGCATTTGTTGTAGCTTTAGAGGAACTTGAATGGATCAAGCTATTAAACCTTCTTCAAAAAAACTTCTGATCTTTTGAAGTCTGTAATCAAAAAGGAAAATTATTATAAGTTTAATTATGACTTCAATTTTATTCTCATTTCTCATACACTTTTCCATCTCCATAATTAGTGGCAGCAACTACTCTTAATCAAATTGAAAATGTGAGTTTGTTTTGAAAGATTTTGAAGCAAACATCAATGAAGCATTTTAGAAGTTGCAACATAACTTCTGCTTTCTATTAATAAAGAAATGAGAATGCCTCATGGGAGAATCAATGTAAAATGAAAATATATAAAGCAATTACAATTTCTTTTCTTGTTGATTTTTCAAACCATTTAGAAATAGATCATGTCTATGAGCCATAGATGCATACGGTACTTACTAATATTTGTAAATTCCTTCATTCCATCAATATCTATAAAAATAAATTTACAAATTTTTTAAATAAATTTGATTTGTACAGTCACATTTAGATTATCAAGGATTTTAGTATTTACTTTACTCGTAATGTGCACTCAAAATATATATTTCTCTATTCTGAAATAGATCAAAACATACTTTTTTCAATTCTGCAGAAGGAAGCCTAACAGAACTAGCTTTAGTGAGTATTCATCATAGCTACAAAACATAAACAGAGAAAATTATCAATCATTTTATTATTAAGAGATCAAGATGAATTATTTTTTATATAAAGAAAATATCTTTTGTATTATGAAATTACCATCAATATCAATATTAGATTTTTTATTCTCTTTTAGTGAAGTAATATATATATATATATATATATATATATATATATATATATATGTATAATAATATATATATCTCTATATATATATACATGTATATATATAATATATATATATATATATATATGGGTATATATTAGATCCCTGCTAGTTCAGGTTATGATAAGATATTATATATATATACAGATTTAATGTGTATTCCTATCAAAACTTATCATAAACTGAATTAGGAAAGTCTTAAACTGAGACCTAACCTATATGGATAAATGATTTGCAAACCTAGTATATATCTTTTCTTTTTATATATATATATATATATATATATATATATATATATATATATATATATATATATATATATATATAATATAATATATATATGTATATATATATATATATATATATGGTAAAAATCAATGTATGTCATACTATGAAAATTATACTAATCATTTTGAAAAATATACGAATCAAAAAGAAATGATAAGCTTGGCTAGAACATTTTTATTTGATAAAATTCAAAAGAAAACTTTATAATAAAAGAGCTTCACACCTATAAAAATATAAAAACAAGTCCTAATTATTTATTTAAATCTATGTAACCTAAAGTAGCTTAACCTAACCAAACTTATTACTTCTTTTTGATTCATATATTTTTCAAAATGATCAGTATAATTTTTGTAGTGCAACACACATTCTAGACTTTAATATATATATATATATATATATATATATATATATATATATATATATATATATATATATATATATATATATATATATATACGGTATATATATATAATGATTTCTTCTCTACACATATATGTGGCAATGATTATTTGGTTTCCTAAAAGAACACTTCATAGAGAGGAAAAAAAAAATCAATTATTGGAAAAAATTAATAATGGTAATAGCAGCATAGAGAGCTGTGACCCCAATTTTTATAAAAATCATAGGATATAGCTACTCTAAAAAAAATAATAATGAAGAATAATGGAAATGAAAATCGTCACTCTCTCTTTAGGAAAAAAAGTTATAGCCTCTCAAAGCTATTAAAAATACCATAGGATTTTCTTATAAAAAAAAAAAAATTATTTTAAAAAATCACAGGATATATAACTATACTCTAAAAAAAATAATAATGAAGCTTAAAAAAAATGAAAATGATTTAAGTCTTTAGGGAAAAAAGTTACAGCCTCTCAAAGTTTAAAATTTTCCCATAGGCTTTCTTGTAAAAAATTAGTGGGCCTTGTGCATGTTTTAGGGCCATCCTAGTTCAAGTTATGATAAGGTTTGTTAATTCTACACAGATTTTCTCTGTGTATACCTAACAAAACTTATCATAACCTGAACTAGAGGGCCTGAAATGAGACAACCTTGATGGATCAAAAATGAAAAGTCTATGGGAGTTTTAAGTTTTAACAACTTTGAGAGGATGTAACTTTTTTCCTAAAGAGAGCAACGATTTTCATTATTATTTTTTTAAGAGTATATCCTATGATTTTTAAAAAAATTGGGGTGACACCCCTCTGCACTACTATTACCATTAATAATATATATTTCAACTTATTCAAAGTAAATCAACTATTACCGAATTGGCTACACAACTGCCAAAATATAATTTTTTTCCTGTTTATTAATTTTACTGCATTTGCATTATCATTTGCAAAAACTTAAAATCAAACTCCCTAACCCAAAAGTTACCTTTATTTTTAATACACAATACGAATTAGCTACCTTGAACTTACTATTACCATATTGCTAATGCTATAAACTAGGACCCAGTATTTAGAGTCGACTAATATGCACTTTTTGAAAGAGTATGCATAATTTCTCCATATAACTTTGACTATTAATAGGAAATGAATAAATATAACTATTAGAAGAATAAAATAATTCACACCATGGAAAGTAAAAAATATAACAAACAAAATGGAATAATTTTTGGATTTTTCTTACCCTTCAAAAGGATCGTCATCAAAACCTCCCCCAAATAAGCTCAATGGACCAAAAAAGGACATTATGAATTAATATTAGATACAAGAGTTAAAACAATATTCACAGAATATAAATTAACACAAATAATTTTTTCTCCACACACTAAATAACAAAATAACAACAAGTCCTAAGCTACACTTTCTAGATGTTTCGACATATTTCGATAATCGAAAACAGCTGATGCCCATTCATGAAATATGTTGTTGTTAAATTCTTATCAGTGTAAGTCTAAATTTTTTAAATTCACAATGCCAGTGGAATTCAGTATATTGCTTCCCTTTCTTTTTTCTTTTTGTTTTTAAAAATAATTAGTCAGTTTCTCAGAGTTTATAGTGGGACCATTTTTAAACATTGTGGGTTCACTTTGAGAAAGTTGAGAGGGGAAAATGAGTTAGTTTACTCTGATCCATTTTCACCTCCTGACTGATTGTTGAAAATAATACCTTAGAATAGGATATATTTGTGCATTTTTTATTCTTTATTGGAAATTCTATCATGACTCGATTACTGACGGATATATTATGCTTTCCAGAATTGATTTAGCCGAAGTAAAAATCTCTGTCGGTATCCCAGAGTACACGGACGAGTCAATCACTCATGATGCCATTACTACTCGCTGTGGGTTCTTCTGAAGTTTCTCTTTTTAAGAATCAGAAGAAATTCCTCCGACTGAAGCATGGTATTTCCATTAAAGTAGATTACGCTTCAGGCCGGAAAATACCAGCTTGCCTACCAAGGGTTCAGGCACTAATGACCCCAGATGTAAAGACCATAGTCATATGGTCCCTGACAACGATGGCATGGAAACGAAGGGAGATACAGGATCAGGACAAAAATATTGCAACCGTATTTGAACCAGCTGATGATCTGTCCGTGGATGCTATTCCCGGGATCATGACCCAAATCACTGAGACTGTGAAGAAGGTGAACGCCCAAGCTAAGGTTTATTTATATGTTCCCCCTATACAAGATCTACACGCCTTTAACCAAAAGCGTATCCTCCGTGAATGGGGCATTAATGCACAATATACCCTCGGTGATCCTGTATTCTCACCCAAAAAGATGCGGGAGCTATTCATCTCATACCATTTAAATCTGTTCGGTCGCTTAATGGATACCAAATACCAATGGCCGGAGATGAACATCGTCCGCAGGACGACATCTTGATGTTCCATCAATAAAAGCATTGCTAAAGGTCGGAGTACTTAAAGTCAACCTCCGTCAATCTGCAAGTATCTCATAAAGAGACCCTAACTTGTAATTCCCCTTTGTTACCCAGATTGGATAACTCCCGAACGTCTGTTTTGTAGAAGCTTTAATGAATAGAGTTGGGAATTCTATTTATAAATATAATAAAATCACTGTGAGAACGGCATTCCTTACAATTCTAAGCACTCGTCCTCAAATAAGTACAAAAGAGGCGAACCTAGAATTAGACCCTTAATGACGCATTCTTTGTATTCCACTGATCGATGGATCAAGATTATATGTATGGCCTTCTCATTCTTCGATTTCATAGAGAATTATGAATATCCCGCAGAACGTACTTCCCGAAGATGCACTTATGTACAACCAGTGCCCGTCCAAAACTTTCTATCCCCATCAAATATTTCCAAAGTAGTAAACTATTTCCTCCAAGGAATGTACAGGAACATAGTGTCCTTATATTCCTCGCTCCCCAGTCAAATTATCCCTAAGTGGAATCTCAGCCTGTGCCTATCGTGTCCTCAAATCCCTCTTGTATCTAGACGTTATATTGGTATTGCTCAGTGGTACTATGATGTGTCCTGTCTCCGAGTTCACGCGAGGCGTACAGTGTTGTACTGGCGGTACAGGCTTACGGCTGGGAAGTATGGAGCAGTATTTCACTGGATGGGAATGACTGGTAGCAACAACAGCAAGACTTCCTGTAACTATTGATCAGGAATTCAACGAAGGAAAGAACTCTGCTGCTTTCGTACTTTCGTCCTGTCCTAAGGCACAGAACAATTATAAAAATTTTGTATATATATAATATTTAAGTTGTAATAAAAATTAATTATGTAGTTTATATTTAAGAGTCCTGGTTGTCATTCTCCACGCTGTCTCTATGCTCTCTTTTGGCTCTTCACTCCCGTCTTTTCTCTGAACGACGTGGAAAATTGAGGGGGGGGTTTAGATTTAGTGGGGGAGGATATAAGAGAGATGTTGTTCGTGCATAGTTGTGTCATTGACAACTGAAGTAACCCTTAGTAATGTTTATTCATAGGTTTAAGATTACTCATTGATCCAGTCTGGACACTGCTATCAAGCCTGGCTGATGATTTTATTATAGTATAAATTATGGATTTATTTATTAACAAACCGTATAAGATTTATCGATGTTATAATTTATGTATCTTTCTTTTTAGTTTTTGATATATGATTTATGACTGATATCTTTGATGATAATATTATAAAATAAACAATTTATATAAAGTTACTAAAGAGTCTAGGAATATATATTGTCAAAACAATTCATAACATACTCGAAGTACTTTGAAGACCTGGAAGTTAGATTATCCAGATTTTCCAGGTTAGTGTGTAATGATAAACTAAAGTAATCCATGT
>JABUQX010135377.1:0-5000 GCA_015478945.1 Trachelipus rathkii
ATATATATATATATATATATATATATATATATATATATATATATATATATATATATATATATATATATATATATATATATATATATATATATAATATATATATATATATATGTATATATATACATATATATATATATATATAATATATATATATGTATATATATATATATATATATATATATATATATATATATATATATATATATCAAAAAAACGAAGAGCAGTGGACCAAAAGCCACAGTGAAGGCAAATATCCCTAGTAGAGCGCTCCTTGATACTTACGGAAGCCATACTGGAGCATTTAAGACGTTACGAAATCTTCCCGATAATTACAGATTCAAAACTTTGAAAAGTTCAGAGGTGAAAGCGATATGACAGGCAGAATGAACGCGTGTTATACCAGCACGAAATCGAAATTGAAAAACGGAGAGGAAATAGTTTGCTAAGGCAGTGTTCAGATCGAAATCACAAATTTTGAGAACCACAGGAGGGTTATCATCAAAACCACAGGACATCTTAGTGTTGGACACAGAGAGGCCATCACAGAAAGTTTTTCTTATGTCAAGTTGACATAAAATATTGTATCAACCCCGGTTACTTTCAGGAGCGAAGATTTTTAGGTCATTTTGATATAAAAATATCAATTAAAGCTTTTGATATAGTTTTTTATAGCATTATGATATAATTTTTTTTATCAGGATATAAATTAATATATCATCATGATTTAATTTTTTTTATCTTTACCAACATTATTAACTTAAAAATTTTGAAACCCTTATGAAAAATATGTACAAGTTTGTCATATTAGTAAATAATGACAGAACAAAACTCATTATTTGTTATATTTAGCTTATATAAAAATTTGAAAATTTTTAAGTTAATAATGTTGGCAAAGATATAAAATATTAAATTATGATGACACATTTACAAAATATATTTTAACGAAAATGACAAAATATACTATGTTGACTACCATATTTAATTTTATAAAGAAATTGTAAATAATTTTAAGCCAATAATAGAGGAAAATATTTTTTTATGGTACATAATTTTTACATCCTTGTTTTTTATTATCTTCCAACCATTACACAAGGCACTCAATTTTGGAAATTTTGGAAAACTCCTATTTCGCCAAACAGTAAAAAATACATGTAAAATGACAAAGAAATAATACTGTATCAATTTAATTTATAAGGAAATGACAATGACAAGGAAAAATTATGAGGGAATAAATATCACATAACAGCCGGACTCTCTTAAATATTAAATTTTTTTATAACTACTCAGAACATCAAATAAATATATTAAGCACCATTTTATATTATTGCAATGTGAAGATATTGAATAATAATATAAAGAAGTCAATAAATAGACCTTTACATCCTTAAATAATCTGTAAAAACTGTTTATTTACGAAATAATCTGTTAAACAATTAATTATAAAATAAAATTAAAAATGGCTAAATAAAATTACATGCCAACTTGTAATAACTAAAAGTTAGGGTTCTCCAAATGATGAGTCTCCTTGATGAAAATACAGAAACATAAATGAAATGTGTAATATATAGAGAGTTGTTAGTTTCCATATAACAAAAAAAAAAAACTATTCTTAATTTTATACTCTTTCTAATACAAAATATAGCTTAATACTTTTATTTAATGATGAATATAAAAGATGAGACAAACATAGAAAACGAGAGAACAGATGGACTTCATATTGAATACAAATTGAATTCAATATAGAAATTTGAAAGGATACCTATAAAACAAAACTTTCAGATTTTAAATTTACATATTAAACCAAAGCTTAATCATTCTGGCTTGCGCCATATTAAACTTTACATATTTTACTTCCAAATATTACGATAGGTAAATTAATTCAAACTATTTTATAAATTTTATGAGGTACTTGTAGGATGAAAACCTTGTCCTGCAAATGATGATAGCCATATTTGTTCCCGTCGTAGTAAATTAAAATATTTCCTCCTCTGCAAGGTAGTGATGGCCATCTTTCACTAATATTCAATATATATATATATATATATATATATATATATATATATATAAATATATATATATATATATATATATATATATATATATATATATATATATATATATATATATATATATATATATATATATATATATATATACTATATTTAATTTAATTTAATTTAATTAATTTAAATTTAATTTTTTCATTGTTCTTTTTGATAAATATGAAAAAATTAAATATGGTTTGTATATATTTTTATATATAGGATGGAATTATTGAAAAAGTCAGTGGAAATGATTTGTGTTCAAGGAAAAGTGGATGTTTCGTCGCGGTCAGAACATATGAAGATTTTCACCACGTAGTTATAGGGCGACAGGGCTAGCAATCAGGTCCTTCTACTTGTATTACTCTTGGACCAGCGTTGGATTCTTATGCGCCTAAACACAATCATCTGGAGAACTCTGGGAGAACGATTTAAGCTAATGGAAGAAGATGCTAGTTCTACTAGAGAAAGGGACTCGTGGACTGGCGTCAGCCATACGCCGAAATAGTTTTTCTAAGAGTGTTCTAAAGTTAAGGATTTCGGGCCAGAAAGAAGAAGCTGGACTAACTGACAGTGCGAAAGCCCTTCCGCTATTTATATACGTTTATATATATATATAAATATATATATATATATATATATATATATATATATATATATATATATATATATATATATATATATATATATATATATATATATATATATATATATATATATATATATATATATATATTAATATATATATATATATATATATATATATATATATATATATATATATATATATATATATATATATATATATATATATATATATATATATATATATATATATATATATATATATATATATATATATATTTATATATATATATATATATATATATATATATATATATATATATATATATATATATATATATATATATATGATGACGTAACCTCGTCGCAGACGAGGTTACATATGTTTTGTAGAGCTTAACGTAAGTCTCTCAGGTGAGAGAAGATGTTGTCTTTAAAGAGAGAAAGATTAAATACAAATGAAAAAACAGAAGGAGGCAAGGAGTTCCACAGAACAAGTAGCTGGAAAGAAGAGCTGCAGTGCACCAAATCTGGGGTTTCAATACTCACATAATATTATGCTGAGGCAAGGCACCATCTTATGATTACTGAGCGACGCAAGGGTGGGTGAAATGTTGGAGGTCAACTCCCCCGACGCATCTGCCTGTCTGTGTACCTATAGAGAGATGGTGCGCCAACGTGACATCGCAGAGGTAGAGGGTCAAGAGAGTTTGAAAGAAAGGGACAGTTTATTAGTCTCTTAGCTTTAGACTAAACCCTATCCAATAGAAGGGTGGGGCCAAAACCTCCCCCAAATGTGAGAACAGTACTCCATACATGCGTGAATAAAGCCCTTATATAACTGGGGTTAGTATTCAGAAAAAAAAAATTCTCGCAACCTGAAAACTCCCAGCTTCTTTGAGGCCATCTTAGCAACCATCGTAATATAAGATTTCCAAGACAATTTGTTGTTTATGTTGGCCAAGAATGTTTATGTTATTCACAGGTGAGACGTTAGAGCCGTCGAAGGTAATATTAAAGTTAGGAGATGTAAAGAAGTTGTTTTTAAAGAGTTCAATTTTACAAAGTTGCGGTGACCCCACCGGGAAATCCCATCCAGATCGGCAAGAATAGAATCGGAAAGCTGAAGACGAGAGGCAACTCTAGATGCAAAAGAGGGAGTAGATTTGAAAAGAGTGGAAGAATGCATAGGTGGGTCATCGGTATAACAGTGAACAGAGTTAGAAGTACAGCTGAAGAGATCATTGATAAAAAGTAGGAATAAAGTTGGGGATAGAACAGAACTTTGAGGAACACCACAATTAACAGGAAATGAGGAAGAGGAGGCTCCATCAACGAATGCTGATATGGAGCGATCGGAGAGAAAACTAGTCAAGAGTAAACAAAGAAAAGGAGGAAACCCAAAGGAAGGGAGGCTTGGAGAGCAGTGACGCTAGGAAATACTTGCAAAAAAAACTTTGGATATGTCAAGCACTACCACTTAAGGGTAGAAGACCATAAAATCAGTTTAGTAGGAAGTATGTCACCAGTTAGCCTCGAGCTTCGAAAGTCATACTGATAATTTGAAAGACGGGAATGAGACTCCAGATGAGCCAGGAAATGAGTATTAAGAAGTTTCAAAGATTTTAGATAGAATACAAGTGAGAGCTATAGGGCGTTAGTTTGAAGGATCAAAGGGCTACCTTTTTTGGGAGTGGTTGAACATATGCGCTCTTCCAGCATCGAGGAAAAGTATTAGTATTAGACATAGAGAGTAGAGTTAGGTGCCAAGCTCAGAAGCACACTCCTTCAAAACATGGGGAGGAATGTCATCCGGCCACTAGCCGTTAACTGGGGTTCATATTATCTCAGGAATT
Source organism: Trachelipus rathkii (assembly GCA_015478945.1). Classification (NCBI taxonomy): domain Eukaryota; kingdom Metazoa; phylum Arthropoda; class Malacostraca; order Isopoda; family Trachelipodidae; genus Trachelipus; species Trachelipus rathkii. The sequence goes on from JABUQX010135377.1 coordinate 4,484, forward strand.
TCATGCACACGATCATTCGTGTGATCACAGGTAAAGATATGGGAAACCTGAGAAGGAAGGAGTAGGAGGAGGAATGTCAGAATCGTCCAGGATAGAATTAGATGAAAAAAAGGAAGCCGAAGAGATTTGGCCTTTTCAGAAGGAGATGTTTAACTACAGACGTGAGCGAATAAGCGGGAAGAAAGGTAGATTATAAAGTTTTGAGATGTTTTTGGCTAAGAGGGCAGAAAATTTTTTTCGTAGGAGATTCACGCAGGTGACGCACTTTCTTTTAGTGAAAAGGTGGCGCTTTATCCTGTCGAATAGTATCCATGCAACGATTCCGAGCAGGGAATGAAAATTAGTAAGAGTGATAGAGAACGAGAAATGAAGCGGAAGAAAAAGCTACATCAAACATGGATTTTGGGAGAGAAGATTTAGTTGAAGATGGATGAGACTGCTCAATCACGGCGGTTTACGGCCCCTACCTTTTCAGCGGTTGCCGAAGCATCCTCCGAGTCAAAGTAGAATTTATTCC
>JABUQX010135378.1:0-33020 GCA_015478945.1 Trachelipus rathkii
TATTATTATTATATTATTATTATTATTACATATATTATATTATTATTATTATTATTAGTATATATGTTATTATATATATATATATTATTATATTATATATATATATATATATATTACATATATATATATTATATTATTATATATATATAAGAAGAATATATATTATATATATATATATATATATATATATATATATATATATATATATTATTATTATTATTATTATTATATATTATATATATATATTATTACATATTACATATATATATATATTACATATTATCTCTATGGCCGGGGCACACCAGCCAGCAATACGTCCACATCAATTACATCATCATCATCATCATTACAATTATATTATATATTATTATTATTGTTATATATATATATATATATTACATATTATATATATATATATATATATTATTATTATTATTTATATTATTATTGCTATATATATATACATATATATATATTATACTAACTTTTCGAAAAACACTCAATTTTCTTTTTGCGGATCGAATGGTTAAGAGGGCCTGTATGTATATGTGTATATATATATATGTAAAAAGGATATATATATATATATATATATATATATATATATATATATATATATATATATATATATATATATATATATATATATATATATATATATATGAAAGAAAAATATGTATATTTTATATATATTAGTATATATATAGGCTTTAATTGAATAATTCGTCCGACCAAAACGATATTTTTTGATTTATCCCGATATATTATCGATCGAACTTTTAAATTCGAAATACCCATTGTCATTATTTTATTGAAACAGCTAGACAGATAAATGGCAGACATCTTGTTTACAGTAATGTTTTGAAAGAGATAGAGGTAGGAAGTGCTACTGGAATGAATTTAAAATATAAATATTTAGTAAAAAAATATGTGAAATTTAAAATAATAACCAGTGTATGCTTTTCCGAACATTATCAATGAATTTTTGAACAAATTTAAGGTAAACTGGATTTATCAAATTTTTTAGATTTACAGGTAACAACTCTGTCAGTTTTGATTTAACTTTAAATATGGATTTATACGACCTATTTGATATTTGTTATGACGAATCCACTTTATTAAGGTTTTTGCAGTTACTGATTTTTTAAGCGTCTATTGCTTTTTTCATCAAATATTGGCATTTTGACTTTTTTTTAATAAAATCTAGTGCCTTCTGATATTTTGAGTTGGCAACAGTTAACCAAACATCGAATGGAGTTTGCTAGTTTTTTTTTTAGCATTGTTTTATTTTTTACAAGATATAACAGTTGCAAAGATATCAATGTACGTTACAAAAACAGTTGTAGAATGGGTTAACTTTTTCCGTGAGGCATATATATATATATATATATATATATATATATATATATATATATATATATATATATATATATATATATATATATATATATATATATATATATATATATATATATATATATTACTTTCTTACGGCACAGTGAGTCAACGAGCCCTAAAATGGAGTATTAACCCTTTTAGGGGGCTCGAGCCGATGGGGGGACGGAGGGGGGACGTTTCATACCCCGGAGGGATGAGCCTGAGGAACTCCCCACACCCAAAGACCGTAAGATGGGGTTCCGGAGATTCATCCCCGAGGGGGATTAGTCCCTGCAGTCCACCTGAGGCCGAGAGACCGACCTTCAGCCATCGGGGGCGACCACCCGGTAAAATTGCTAAAGGACATGAACAAAAAACAATAACCTAAATGAGTACTAATACTTATCGCAACAATCTATTCGTACCCTATAAATCTCAAACCATTTGAGACATTTGATTTACTATATATATATATATATACATATATATATATATATATGATGTATATATATTATTATTAGTATTGGTTATATATATATATAGAGATAGATATATATATATATATATATATATATATATATATATATATTATTATTATATATACATATATATATATATATATTCAAGAACTTTATATGTCGATAATGAATGATACATCGAAGTATCGTAAAGGTCAGGACGAAATGTTCAGTTTTCACCATATACATATATATAAGAGCATAGAGATATATATATATATATATACATATATATACATATATATATATATATATATATATATATATATATATATATATATATATATTATATAGTTAGAAGTATATATATATATATATATATATATATATATATATATATATATATATATATATATTTCAATGAATCGTTTTTGATTCGACTTCAAAATGTGTCTTTATTGCCAGCAATAACAAAAATACGCACAGCGTTATTTCTCTAATAAACCAGTAATTAAGTGCCTAGGGAAATATTAACAATGATTATAAAAAAATGTAAAAAAAAATATTAAACAAGGAAATCCCAAAAAAAAAAATTTAACAGCTCTTCGACATAAAACTAAGTTTATCTAATTCATAACCAAAGATCCGTGTTGGTATTGCAAACTTTTAAATTCATGACTTTACTAGGCTATTAATAATTTGTCTAACATAAAAATCAAAATTTAAATTAACCTTTATATTAAGGAAGTGAAAAAAAAACAAATCATTGATAATTCAGGTTTCATAAAAATAAATGTTGTTTATATTGAGGCTATTACTTATTAGTAACCTCCTTATCTATTCTTAGTTCCAAAATTTTAAAAATGATGAATCTGGAACATTCAAAAAAACAATAAATTTTACTATTAAACTTTATATCTAGCATTTACAAAAATCTTCATTCTAGTTATTTAACACGCTGTTTTTACTGACAAAAACCAAAACTATTTTTAAAAAATTAAATTTTAAGTTTTTCATTTACAGGAAAATTAAAAATATATAATCTTCTAAGTGTGAGCATTACCATTTCCTTAAAAATTATTACATTTTAAGATTTATATTAACAGGAAAATTTTTATCTTTATAACCTTCTAAGTCCTAAGTCACCTTTATTTAAAACTCATCCCCTATATATATTTTCCATTCATTCATATATCAAATATTTATAAATATTATGGTGAAATGGGCCTTATATTTTAATTTATTTATTTAATTAGTTTAAGACGGGTAAGGAAAACTTTAAACAAATACTTTCTGACTTTAGATATATATACAACCTATAAGTTGTCTTTTATATTTGTATATATATATATGTTAATATATTATATATTATTATATATATATATGTTATTATTATTATATATATTATATATATACATATATATATATATATATATATATATATATTAATATATATATTGCTAAATATATATATAAAGAAGTATTATATATATATATGCTATATATATATATATTATTTATATTATTACTATTATACATATTATTATTATATATATATATATATATATATATATATATATATATATATATATATATATATATATATATAAATATATTTATATATACACCATATATATATATATATATATATATATATATATATATATATATATATATATATATATATATATATATATATATATATATATATATATATATATATATATATATATATATATATATATATTCCATTCATTCAGGTCTCAAAATTTATAAAAATTATGATGAAATGGCCTCATACTTTATTTTATTAATTTAATTAGTATAAAACGGGTAAGAAAACTTTAAACTAATATGGATGGATTTAGATATGGAACTTCTCAAATAATGGGACTGAAACTATGTATTATGATTTAATATAAAGCATAAAAAAAAACCGCAAAAAGTTAAGACTTGACTACTTGTTTTTTAAGATCATAATTGCAACTGAATGAATAACGTTGACTATGAGGGTGACCAGCATTATAAGATTGTAAAATTGTAAAAAAAAAAATTAATAATAAAAAAATTTTTGTTGACAGCTCAAAAATAGACGTTAATAATTATGTAATTTATTTAAAAGTTCAAAAGTGAATTCAGAGTTCGAGAACATTTTAGATGGAAGAGAAAAAAGAAATGAACAATTTTGTGATGCATTTTAAATCTATTGGAGTAGTTAAATAAAAATTATAACCAGATCAACAATGTAACGAATTGCCAACTTATTATGTAAGGATGGAATAGCAAAAATTTTATTAGCTATGGGAAAAGCGTGGGTATGACGATGCTGCGCACGGGATCTGCGCGAGGGAGAAGAAAAATATAGATCCAGAAGTTCTGATAACAGGAAGAAAGAAAATATAATAAAAATTATGAAAAGGAAAAGATTTCTGTCTTCCTAATTTTCTTTTTCTGTTAAAAATTTTTCGACATTTACTGAAAAGGAACAGTTTTCAGTTTGTACATATTTTTGTAAATATATATATATATATATAGTATATATATATATATATATATATATATATATATATATATGTATATATATATATATATATATATATATATATATATGTGTGTGATATATATATATAAATATATATATATATATATAGTTATATATATAAATATATATATATATATATATATATATTTATATATATATATATATATATATATATATATATATATATATATATATATATATATATATATCAGGGGCGGCTCGTGGCCTGGTTGCAGGTTTGCACAACCACCATTTTATACAACTTGCAGTTAGTGTGCAACTATTTATTATTTTTTATTCTTTAATTTTTTTAGTAGGATTAAATATTAAAGAAATTAAATTGCATCTTATTATTTAATGAAAAAAAAACGTCATCAAATTTTAGTTACTCCAAATGTCAAACCAACATGATTGTTGCAGACACTTTACAACACATGCCCTATACATTTTGGACGAGAGGAATGTGTGTGAAAATATGACCGCGTGGACGCTTTATACCTACAACTTGCGGTTGCATATCAAGAACAACCGCTTTGTTTTCAATACTGAAATTCAAATTTATGAATACGAAACAATTCGGAAAATTGACTCTCATGTTCCAAAATTTAACGTCTCGGCGAACGAACGAATATGTATGTTGTTTGCGGTTTGTCAGATCTCTTGCTTTTATTAGTATTATAATTCTCTCTCTCTCTCTCTCTCTCTCTCTCTCTCTCTCTCTCTCTCTATATATATATATATATATATATATATATATATATATATATATATATATATATATATATATATATATATATATATATATATATATATATATATATATATATATATATATATATATATATATATATATATATATATATATATATATATATGGCTCATGTCGATTATCCGCTTCCAGTTAAGTTGAAGCCAATTTTTTTTTTTTTTAAATCTACTTAATCGAATAAAGTATTGAAAGCTCTCTTGGGGCCATATGCGTTTTATTTCATTTATTTTTTTTAACAATGCAGAGTGAAATAAATAAATATACAAATAAATTACATTATATATAAGTTAAGTAAAGGTTATCTTAGAGTTTAGTTAGTTTAAATAGATTTTAACTATACATAAGCAAAGGTTAGCCTATGAGTTTAATTAGTTTACAAAGATTTGAACTTTTTTTTTTAAATATTTTTAGAGGTGTGAAGCTGCTTTAATAACAAAGTTTCAATTTGACTTTAGGCATTTTCACTTCAATTTTATGAAATGTGTTCGAATTCATACAATCGATGTATATATAATATATGGAGGTGGAGGCGGATAATCTACATGATCCATATATATATATATATATATATATGTTATGTTATAAAGATATAGTATATATATATATATATATATATATATATATATATATATATATATATATATATATATATATATATATATATATATATATATATATATATATAATTTGTGAAATGTCAGATGCAACCACCTATAAATTGTACGACGAGCTGCCCCTGGATATATATATATATATATATATATATATATATATATATATTATAAGTTATATATATATATATATATATATATATATATATATATATATATATATATATATATATATATATATATATATTGATAATTAATTTAAAACCACTATATTTAATTAGAAAGGGGGAATATTTAAAAAACACAAACTAAATTAAAATGACTGTGCTGACGTTTCGTCCAACAATACATGTTGGCCTCTTCGGAGCAAGAAGAAGACTGAATTGATTTAAAAAAATTTTTAAACTAAATAATATATTTTTTAAACTAAATAAGATTCGAATGCGACAAGCACAAGGAACAATCAAAAACAACAACTATAATGTATTCTTTCTATGCACCTATGACTGTGCTGACGTTTCGTCCAACAATACATGTTGGCCTCTTCGGAGCAAGAAGAAGACTGAATTGATTTTCAAAATTTTTTAAACTAAATAAGATGCGAATGCGACAAGCACAAGGAACAATCAAAAACAACAACTAAAATATATTATATATATATATTATATATATGTTGGCAGGTATACGATGAGTAAGCATTTTTCTATTTAAAGTAGATTCAATAAACTTGATTGTAGTTTTGTCAAAATCAAAAAATCCTGATGAAATATTATAGTTAGGAATAATGTTGATAAAATAAGCTTCTATAAGTCTATTAAGTTCTTTTGATTTAGAGGTGAAAATGAAGATGGAATCTTTCAAATTAATATTATGATCTTTGTTTATATGACGGTATAATGCGTTGCTATGGTTACATCTTTTTATGTCTTTGCCATGTTGATTTAGTCGAAAAGGTAGTGCCTTTAAAGTTTCCCCTATATAGATCGTTGATTTGCAGAAGAAATTGATTTATATTTATTTATTTATTTATTGATTTATATGGAGTTTTATGAAACCAGGCTTCTTCCACTTACCCCTCTATTTTCGCAAGTCTACTTGTGGAAGAGATATGTTGATGACATATTTGCTATTATACCTAAGTCTTTCCCAATAAATCAATTTCTTCTGCAAATCAACGATCTAACTCCTTCTATTACGTTTACTTTCGAAAGCCAGATAAATGAACACATACCTTTTCTGGATCTATTAATTACCCAAACAGGAACTCATTTAACTTATAAAGCATATCGTAAGCCAACTCAAAAAAATCAACTTCTCCATTATTACTCTTATTAAAAATAATCTAATGTTTAATATATTCCTTAGGGCTTTTCATTATTGTGACCCCCAATTTTTACAACAAGAAATTAATTTTATATTTCAAACTTTCGCGAAATTAGCCTATCCCCAGCATCTTATTAAAAGAAAACATAAACAAGCATATTCCAGTTTCCTGGGATTGAAGGAAAACTCTCCTCCTGATTTGGAAAATATCAAAGTGGTACCGTTTTCTCCGCCTCTTCTGGATCTTAAGTTTATGCTTAAGCAATTATTTAACATTAATTTGATCTTTAATTTCCCTGAGACTCTCTCACGCATCTTAGTCATTAACAATACTACTAAAAGAGAGGCTATGGGAGGTGTTTATCATATTCCGTGTGATATGTGCAATGAATCATATTATGGAGAAACGCTAAAGTCCTTGAAAATTAGAATCGACCAGCACAAGGGAGGAGTAAGAAGAGGGATTCAAAGCATCGCAGTTTTTGGACACATGACCCGTGAAGACCATGTTATGAATTGGGATGGAGCATATTTTTTATTCCGGTCCAAAGATAAAAACTTAAATCAGATGATAGAATCATTTTTTATATCAACAAGAAATAATTTTAATTTGTCCGAGGGTTTTTTCAATTTTGATTCTATTACCAAAAAATTCATAAAAGATAAGAGTGAATCGTTAATATTGAATAAGTAATGAATAAGAAGAAAGAGAACGAGACGCCACCCTATAATTTTCTCTGTAACCTTTTTATACTGTGTTTTTATAGTAATTTTAAAATTGTTAAATTCTTTTTAGAAATTAGTTTTAGTTCTGAGGAGGGGACCGAGCTGTTTTAGGTCCCGAAACGTCAACTATTAGTAATTTTCATTTCATTAAAGTTTTTTAAAGTGGTTTTAATTATTTTTTTTATATATATATATATATATATATATATATATATATATATATATATATATATATATATATATATATATATATATAGTAGTATATATATATATATATATATATATATATATATATATATATATATATATATATATATATATATATATATATATATATATATATATATATATATATATAGTTTTGTTTAGATATATATATATATATATATATATATATATATATATATATATATATATATATATATATGGCTTATTTCAATCTTTCGTCTGAGTTTCGATATTCGATATTTTTGAAATTATCGATATATTAATATCGGTGAACCGAAAACCTTTTGAAATATCGAGAGTTAAAAAACAAAGAAGCTCTCATTTCGGATTTTCACCTTATAAGAATAAGTTGACTTCGCTTGTTGTGCTAACTTAAATTTAAAGATTTATTTATTTATTTAGTGACTTTTAAATATTAATTTATGTCATTTAATATATATTTATAATGAGAATGGCCTTTACAAGTCTTCCTAAAGCATTTTCATTGCATTTTACAAGACAAAGCAGGTAAATAATATATGGCAAAATTTTTAAGGAAAATAGGTACAATTTTTTTATATTCTAATGACGAAAGATTCATACTAACTAGGGCAAGTAAATCACTATTATTATATATATATATATATATATATATATATATATATATATATATATATATATATATATATATATATATATATATATATATATATATATTTTTTTTATTTTTTTTATATATTTATATATTTTTATATATATATATATATATATATATATATATATATATGGTTATTCCACCTGATCTTATATATATATATATAGTATATATAAAAAAATATATATAAATATATATATATATATATATATATATATATATATATATATATATATATCTATATATATTTATATTCCAAATATTTTATTTATTTATTTAGTGACTTTTAAATATTAATTTATGTCATTTAGTACATATTTATAATGAGAATGGCCTTTACAAGTCTTCCTAAAGCATTTTCATTGCATTTTACAAGACAAAGCAGGTAAATAATATATGGCAAAATTTTTAAGGAAAATAGGTACAATTTTTTTATATTCTAATGACGAAAGATTCAAACTAACTAGGGCAAGTAAATCACTACTATTATATATATATATATATATATATATATATATATATATATATATATATATATATATATATATATATATATATATATATATATATATATATATATATATATATATATATATATATATATATATATATATATATATATATATATATATATATATCATGGCCATATAGGGGGCTCGGCTCGAGCCCCCTAAAAAGGAGTTTACCCTTTTTAGGGGGCTCGAGCCGATGGGGGACGGAGGGGGGGACGTTTCATACCCCGGAGGGGATGGTCGGAGGAACCCCCGCGACACCCGGGGGTTCCAAGACCATCCTCGGAGGGGGATTAGTCCCGTAGTCCACCTGAGCGAGACCCCGACTCCTGGACATCGGGGCGGTCACCGCGGGGCTGCGTCAGTTTTACACCCCTAACACTCGGGCGCCCTATTTTTTTGCGGTCAAAGTCTTTTTTTTCCTGTGCCATGTATATGCAACAATGTGTATGCCTTACTGTAGGGGCTGTCGTTCTCTAGTTACATGTCAGCTTTAGACACTAACATATATATATATATATATATATATATATATATATATATATATATATATATATATATATATATATATATATATATATATATATATATATATATATATATATATATATATATATATATATATCGAATTATATCGATATATCCAATACTCGATATATCGATATAGTTCGATATATCGAATATCGAACCTCAGACGAAAGATTGAATTTTACCATATATATATATATATAGTAGCATCTATTTATATATATATATATATATATATATATATATATATATATATATATATATATATATATATATATATATATATATATAAAAAAGTTAAATATATCAAATATATATATATATATATAAAAAATATATATATAAAGATACTGTTATAGACGTCATATATATCTTAAAAACTATTAATGCTACAGTAAAACGGAATACATTGCTAGAATGTTGGTCCAATTTCCCTGGAAATGTAAAAAAAAAAATAAAAAAATAAAAAATTATATCTCAAACTACAATAGCTACAGCGAAAAGGAATACATTTTTGGAATCCTGGTAAAATTTCACATAAGAAAATGTAAAAAAAATAATAATAAAAAAAAATTATTGTTAATAATTATAGTAATATGATTAGAAGGCCTATTTAGAGACCTTTTAACATATTAATATTACTATAATTTCTATTAAATTTTAATTTAGGGGGCTCGAGCCGACGGGGGACAGAGGGGGGGACGTTTTCCATACCCCGTAGGGGAGGGGCGGAGGAACCCCCGCGACACCCAAATACCAAAGAGCGGGGGTTCCGAGACCTTTCTGGAGGGGGGAATTAGTCCTACCCCTGTGTTCCCTGGAAGGCCAGAGAGACCCCTGACTCCGGCTAATGGTGGTATACCCTTGGGGTATTCTTTTAGTAAATAAAGTAAAATTTAATAGAAAGTCTATTTATTTTAACGAGAAACCAATAAAAGGTCTCTAAATAGGCCTTCTAATCATATTACTATAATTATTAACAATAATTTTTTTTTATTATTATTATTTTTACATTTTCTTATGTGAAATTTTACCAGGATTCCAAAAATGTATTCCCTTTCGCCGTTGTAGCTATTGTAGTTTTTGAGATATAATTTTTTTTAATTTCTTTAATTTTTTTTTTTTTTTTTTTTACATCTAGGGCAACTTTGGACCAGCATTCCAGCAATGTATCTGGTTTTAATAGCATTAATAGTTTTAAGATACATAGATGTTATAATAATGCTGACCTATATAATATATATATCTGTATATATTGTATATAAAATATATATATATATATATATATATATATATATATATATATATATATATATATATATATATATATATATATATATATATATATATATATATATATGGTCAGTACCTGAAAAGCCAGGCATGTAACTAAAAAACTATAACAGCTACACGAATATAATTATTTTATTAATCAGGAGATATTTTTACCCCGGAAATTAAAAAAAAAAAAATAAATTAAAAACGCTTTTAAAATTAAATTTTAAAATTGTTGAAAAATTAGTTTTTTGACAAAACGAAGAAGCTGGAGTATTTTTCTTTTTCAACTAAAGAATATCCCACGGGTAAACAAGAATGATGGATAGAGTCGGGGTTTCTCGGCCTACCGGGGACTGGGACTTCGTCCCTCTGTCCCTCCGCAATGGCTCGAACCCCTAAAAAGGATATAAAAATATTTTAAGCGTAAAAAATTGGTATTTGGCAACTTTTGCTCTCGAGACAAATGCAGGTTTCAAGGTCAATCAGAACGTAAAATATTTCAGGTCCAAGATTTTATTAATTTAAGGTGCTATTAATAAATATTAGAATAAATAAAAATTTTTAAGTTCATCGATGAAATTACCGCTGAAAATCAAAATGTTATTTATTCTCCAGATGTTATAGTTTTCAGTTACATGCCTGGCCTCTTCGATGCTGGCATATATATATACAGTAGATATATATTATTATTATATACATATATATATATATATATATATGTATATATATATATATATATATATATATGAGGTAGTATATATATATATATATATATATATATATATATATATATATATATATATATATATTTTTTTTAATATATATATATATTTATATATATATATATATATATATATATATATATATATATATATATATATATATATATATATATATATATATATATATATATATATATATATATATATATATATATATAGATAGGGATAGACCTACCCAGTGGCCTAGAGATTAGCATATATATATATATATATATATATATATATATATATATATATATATATATATATATAAATTTTTTAAAGTAAACACTAATCATGGCCCTGAATTAGCAGTGGAGGTGATTTTGCAGAGGGAATAAAGCTTCGAGTAAAGTATAGAAAATCTTCAATTATAAACTTAAACATTTTTAAATTTAGATTAAATTAAAATTTAATTAAAGATTTAACCTTAACATCAAAACTAGTATTGTCCTGTATTATATAGGATACTTTCATTACTTTTTATAAATATCTAATTTGAAAAGTAAAATACGCAATAGGTATATTTCATGAAAATTGTTCTTCCCTATAGGCCTCTACTTCTTCTCTTGTATAATTATCTGACCTCCTTCTCCTGAGTCAGACAAAATGTCCCCATCATCCAAACGCGCCTGAAAAATACACACATTTTCCTTAAATGTTATTTTATGAAAAAAAGAAAACTTGCTCAAAGTTTCTAAAGTAAAAAAATAAAAATCGTTGATTCGATACTGAGGATAAAATATCGATATATCGGCTGAAAAATATCATCGATATTTTTTTCGATGGCCATCAGAAAAAGAGCATCAATATCGATAGCATTTTCGGCATCCCTAGCAGACGACGCAAGAGCAATTCTTCCGATAACAGTTATCAGCTGTTTTTTTTTAAAGGGTGACCTTTTGTAAGGTACATAATGAGATGATAATGCATATCACGACATTTTTAATAGTAGTATTAGTAATTGTAATATTAATATTTTCTAAATTTATGTACAAACTCCTTTCTATGAATGGGGATTGGCTGGAGTGTGGACCAAGAAAGATTTAGGTGTGATTATAAGGAGTAATTTGAAAGTAATCAGTGTTTTGAAGCAAGGAATAAAGCTATAATAAAATGCTGGGCATTAAATCGCGAATGTTGTTACAAGAGCAAGGAAGAGTAAGTAAACTGTATAATAGCTATGTTATGCCAATAATACAGTATTGTGCACAAGTTTGGGCCCCTTATTTAAAGAAAGGCTTAGATATGCAAGAGCAACGTAGAGCAACAAGGATGATTCTGGGTATGTGGAGGAAGAGCCAAGGAGAGGTGAGAAGTTAGGAATGTTTTCTGTAGAAAGGAGATTTCTCAGAGGGGACATGATACAAGTATACAAAATTTTACATCTATTGATAATACAGAGACCAATAAATTCTTCATAGAAAGACCGAACGTATTAATCAAGGGGCATAACAAGAAATTGTAGAAGTGCTGGCCATCTTGATATAAGAAAGCATTCTTTCAGCAATAGGGTTGTTAAATTTGGAATGGTTTGCCACAGGAGGTGTTGAGTGACCAGCTGCAACATTTAAGAAAGGGTTGGATAAGATATGGATGGATTGGGTATCATATAGTATATTTAGACGAGCCAAATTGGTGGGTTTTTAGTTACAGTAGTTATAAATGGTATATTGTGCTGTACATACTCAATTCTTACAAATTTAGGAAAGGTTAGGGTATCAGACACTGTCTTTGGACTAGTTTCAAATTGGTGGATTTTACACATAGTAATTTGACAACCCCTAGGGTGCTTTGTGGATTTACATGAGGGTAGTGGGTTGACTGGGGACAGTCTCGATAGGCCCATACCGAACTGAAATTTTTGGTTCTGGCTGGAACCGGAATTAGCCGGAATCAAAAAAAAAATTCTGGCTGGTACCGGAATTTCTAATGAACTTTCCTTTCCCCATAAAGCCATGTACAAAAAAATAATTCTGTTTATTTTTGCTCCCATTTTACTACTATAATCTGTGTATTTGCAAGTGAATTTAGTTAACAAATTAGTGTTGTGTATCTAACTGTGTATTTTAGAAATTTGTGTACTTATTATTGTGATTATTTCTGTTATTAATTTAATTTAGTTGAGTATTGGACTCAGTCAGTGTTTCATAGGTTAACAATAGGCTAGAGTAGTAAGAGATTTCCTGTATACTGTGTGTTTGCAGGTTTATTTGAATTATTAAATAGTTTTTCTGCATTTAACTATAGTCTTCAACAATTGTTATATTAATTTTGTGGTAATTTAAACTAAATTAAGTTTACCAGAGCCATAGTCTAAGTTAATTTGATAGTATTGGACTCAGTGTTTGATAGGTTAACCCTAAGCTAGAGTAGTTAAGAGATTTCCTGTATACTGTGTGTTTGCAGGTATATTTGAATTATTTATTAAATAGTTTTTCTGTATTTAACTACAGTCTTTAACAATTGTTATATTAATTTTTTTTTTGATAATTTAAATTAAATTAAGTTTACCTGAGCCATAGCCTAAGTTAGGCCTACCTTATAATTTTTATATATCCCTGGCCTAGGCTAAGCTAGATATAAGCTTGTTAAAATTTTTAACTTGTTCTAAAGATAGTAGTTTATTTCTTTTTAGGCTTTGGTGATAGTTAAACTGTAGTTGGTAAAATAATAGGTAGCTACAGGTTAGTAAGCTAATAATAAATAAAGTATGTATGCTCTGTGTGATATCTGTGGGACTGTAAGAGGTGAATATGTGAATAGCTGCCCTACTTGTGTTTTGAATGCAGAGAATGTGTTGTTAAGGAAGGAGATTGCAAGACTGAGTGAAAATATGAATGGATTGAAAGAAGAAGTATTTGAGTTGAGAAAGGAGGGAAGTGTTAGGAAAAAAGTTAGTAGGGATGCCGAGGCGAGGAGGGAGCGGGATATAGGGGTAGATAGGAATAGTGATTCACCTAGGCAGGAAGATGAGGGGGAAAAGGATAAAGTAGTTAAAAATAGGTCTGCAGATAAATATAGAGTTACAGGAATTAGAAATAATAGTTTAAAGATGAGGATCTCAAAAGTCAATCAGCCTGTGACCTGCAGTAACAGGTTTGACTGTCTTCCAGATGGGGAG
This sequence comes from Trachelipus rathkii, assembly GCA_015478945.1. Taxonomy (NCBI): domain Eukaryota; kingdom Metazoa; phylum Arthropoda; class Malacostraca; order Isopoda; family Trachelipodidae; genus Trachelipus; species Trachelipus rathkii. The sequence continues at coordinate 14,872 of JABUQX010135378.1, forward strand.
GGATCAGAGAGTGCCAATGGTAATGTTGAGTTTTCTAAAGGGAAGACTGATACATTGCTAATTGGAGACTCTATGACACGATACCTAGATAGGACTTTTCAAAGTAAGAATAATAAGAAACGAATGAGAGTATGTTATCCAGGTGCCAGAGTGAGTGATATCGTGGATAGGATAGATAGAGAGATTGATTCTACAAATGTTGATTCAGATGTGATTGTGCATGTGGGTACAAATGATATAGGACATAGAAGGTCAGAAGAATTAATAGCAGATTATAGGAGATTGATTCAGAAGATGAAAGCTAGTGGAAGAAGGTGCACGATTTCTGGGATTTTACCTAGGTTAGGTGCAGGTCAGGAATGGGGGAGTAGGGCTTTAGGTGTAAATGAAAGGATTAGGAATTTATGTTTTTCAGAAAATATTAGGTTTTTGGATTTGTGGAGAGAGTTTCTGGATAGGGATCTTTTTGCAGCGGATGGAGTTCACTTGAGTCGTAAAGGTGTTGGGCTTTTCAGCACCAGTTTGGAGACTTGTTTAGCAAAAAACTAAGTAAAGTTGGGGGTGATGGGCTAAATCGGGATACAAATAATAGCAATGGTAACGGTTATAGTGGTGATATAAATAAAACTAGTGTTGTTACAGACTCAAATAAGGATGATAGCAATAAAAATAGCAGCATTTTGAATATCAAATGCTTTTACACAAATGCTCATAGCCTTAGAAATAAAAAAGATGAGCTGATTAGTTATACCATAAATAGAGAATTAACATTATTATTTGAATAACTGAGGCATGGGTTAATGAAGAATTATATGGAGACTCCGTTCAGGAATATGAAATAGATGGATATTCACTTTATTTATACCAGCGTAGAGGAAAGAAGGGTGGGGGTGTGGCACTTTATATTAAAAGCAATATTCAATCTGTATTAATGACTGACTTTAAAACTAATCATGATATTGAATCGGTATGGGTAGATATCCTTATGTTCAATAAATCATATAGAATAGGGGTATTTTATAGACCTGCTGGCCAGAGTCAAGAATTAGACTAGAACAAAAGAAAATTGGAGACAGCATGCCAAGCAGTAAAGAAAGTATGCATAGTCATAGTACTGGTGATTTAATTTCCTTCCTGGCATTCAATGGGGATTCCTTGTCTAATACCGACCATAGTAGTTCAGTATTTATAAATTGTATCCTAGATAACTTTTTGAGCCAGATGAACTACAGAATAAGACACTATTAGACTTAATATTAACTAACTATGAAAGTATGGTGGTGGGGCTAGGTTAGAGTTGGGAGGAGAATTTAGACCCAGTGACAATAATATAATTAGATTTAATATAAATGTGATATTTGGGCCCAAATTGCAAGTTAATAAGGAAAAGATTTTAGATTCGAAATGGTGATTTTACCAAATTACGAGACATGCTTAGTATAACTGATCTGGGATAAAGAGTTTAAAGACCAAAACTGTTTTATCATGTGGGAACATTTTAAGCAAATTTTAATGAATATTCAGTCAGTATGTTTTAAAGATAAACCCATTAGGGTGGCGAAGAGAAAACCTGTTTGGTGGAATAGAGAGATAAGAGATAAAATTAATGAAAAGCGTAGATGTTTTAAAATATTCAAGGGTAGTAATAGGGAAGATGATTTAGAAAATTATAGGAAAAATAGAAATGAACTTAACCAGTCAATAAGAAAGGCAAAGAGAGATGCAGAAATTAATTTAGCAAGGAATAGTAATAAGAACCTGAAGAAGTTTTAGTTTTTATAAATTTAAAAGTAAGAATAGGGCAATTGGTCCAATTAAGTGATGAAAATTTAGTGAGTTCAGATAAGTTGGTCAACATTTTAAACGCTTATTTTGCTTCAATGTTAACTGAGGAAGATTAGATAATAGTTTGGTTTACCAATAGTTCCTTGTGTGCACATGCCCAAAATAAAGAGATTTACAGAATTTGACTGACATAAAAGATATTGTAAATTATTAGACCATATTGATCTCAGGTAAAGCTGTGGGCCTGAGGGATATATGATAGAATTCTGAAGGAGGGTAGTACCAGCATTGCAAAGGCACTGTATTTGATTTTTAAGCTATCTATAACATTTGGTGAGGTACCAGATGACTGGAAAACAGTATATGTTGTGCCTATTTATAAGAAAGGTAGTAAGGAAGATTTGGGAAATTATAGGCCAGTTAGCTTAACATCTCTGGTTGTAAAGGTTCTGGAAAAGTTACTAAAATGTCATATAGAGAAATATTTAGAAGATAACAAGGTATTGTATGACTCCCAGCACGGTTTCAGAAAGGGTAGGTCATGTCAGACAAACCTTTTAGAATTTATGGAATACATTACTGACTGCATTGACCGAAGAGATCCAGTTGATATTGTATATTTAGACTTTAGCAAAGCTTTTGATAAGATTCTCCACATGAAAAAGCTATTGCAATGTGGTATAGGTGGAGTGGTACATGGTTGGATTAAAGAGTGGTTGTGGAATAGAAAACAGTGTGTACAACTAAATGGGAATAAATCATCATGGGAAATAGTGAAGAGTGGTGTCCCACAGGGTTTAGTGCTGGGGCCACTATTGTTCCTCATATATATAAATGATTTAGACCAGGGACTTAAATTGCAAGGTTTCTAAGTTTGCAGATGATACCAAAGTGGCCACCTCAGTTAGGAATAGTGAAGGATGTATAAAGATTCAAAATGATCTTGATAAACTTCTTGTGTGGGCAGATAAGTGGCAAATGAATTTTAATAGTAAAAAGTGTAAGGTTCTTCACCTAGGTTACTCAAATAAAAGTTTTAACTACGATATGAATGGGGATTGGCTTGAGTCTGTGGACCAAGAAAAAGATTTAGGTGTGATTATAAGCAGTAATTTGAAAGTAGCTAATCAGTGTTTGGAAGCTAGAAATAAAGCTAATAAGATGCTAAATCGCAATGTTGTTTACAAGAGCAAGGAAGTAATAAGTAAACTTTCTTTAGCCCTATTAGGCCAGTAATAGAGTATTGTGTACAAGTTTGGGGCCCCTTATTTAAAGAAAGACTTAGATATGCTAGAGAGAGTGCAACGTAGAGCAACAAGGATGATTTCTGGGTTTGAGGGTAAGAGCCATGAGGAGAGGCTGAAGGAGTTAGGAATGTTTTCTGTAGAAAGGCGATTTCTCAGAGGGGACATGATACAAGTCTACAAAATATTTACATCTATTGATAATACAGAGACCAATAAATTTTTCATAGTAGAACATGGACAGGTGACCAGGGGGCATAATAAGAAAATTAAGAAGAAAGCATGCATTCAGTAATAGGGTTGTTAAATTTTGGAATAGTCTGCCAGAGGAGGTTGTTGAGTGTGACTCGATTGCAACATTTAAGAAAGGGTTAGATTCGTTTATGGATGGGTTGGGTATCATATAATATATTGACAAAGCCAAATTGGCGGGTTTTTAGTTATAGCAGTTATTGTTAGATGGCATGTGTGACCATAACTTATTTATTAATTGCAGGATATTGAATATGCAGTCAATTATGGCAGAGGCAGTGGAACATTCTTAGGGGATGTCTATAATGTCTTAAACCATTGATTCAGGATTGGAGCTATACACACAAATTAAAGAGAAGGGAACAAATAGTCTTGTCACATTTACGCCTTGGAGCACCTTTATTTGAGAATCTACATTATTTTGAAAAATCATCTTTAAAATTGTGTTCACTTTGTAATGTTAAACTAAGTGTTTTGCATATATTTATGGCTTGCCCATTATTTCAACGACAAAGAGCATATTTAAGACTAAGTGAGTGACCAGTGAGTGAGGTTGTGTTAATTACTTTGCTCTCATCTAAGTTTCCTGAAAATTATCAAAATTTTATCCTTCACCATAAAAATTAAGAATAGAGTGGGACATGGATATCTTCTGTTCTGTGAGTGACCAGTGAGTGAGGGTGTATTAATTTTTGCTCTCCAATTTTACTAATATAATTTGTGTATTTGAAAGTGAATTTAGTAAACAAATTAGTGTTGTGTATCTAATTACACTACTGTTGTGTATTTAATTACAGTCATTAACAATTGTTATATTAATTTTTTGATAATTTAAATTTGATAGCCTAACCCTAGGCTAACATAGGTAAGAGATTTACTGTTTTCTGTGTGGAGGTTTATTTGGATTCTTAAATAGACTTTCTGTATTTAAATACAGTCTTTATTAATTGTTACTTTAATTTAGTGATAATTTGAATTAAATTAGGTTTTCCAGTCACAGACTACAGTTAAGCCTACCTTATAACTTTTATATATCTCTGGCCTAGGCTAAGCTAAATTTAGGCTTGTTTAAATTTTTAACCTATTTTAAAGAGATTAGTTTATTTCTTTTTAGGCTTTAGTGATATTTAAACTGTAGTTGGTAAAATAATAGGTACAGGTTAGTAAGCTAATAATAATTTAAAGTATGTATGCTCTGTGTGATAACTGTGGGACTGTGAGAGGTGAATATGTGAATAGCTGCCCTGTTTGTGTTTTGAATGCAGAGAATGTGTTGTTAAGGAAGGAGATTGCAAGACTGAGTGAAAATATGAATGAATTGAAAGAAGTTGTATTTGTGTTGAGAAAGGAGGGAAGTGTTAGGAAAAAGGTTAGTAGGGATGTCGAGGTGAGGAGGGAGCGGGACCTAGGGGTAGACAGAAATAGTGATTCACCTAGGCAGGAAGATGAGAGGGAAAAGGATAAAGTAGTTGATAATAGGTCTGCAGATGTATATAGAGTTGTAAGAAATAGAAATAATAATTTAAAGATGAGGATCTCGAAAGTCAGTCAGCCTGTGACCTGCAGTAATAGGTTCGACTGTCTTCCAGATGGGGAGGGATCAGAGAGTGCCAATGGTAATGTTGAGTTTTCTAAAGGGAAGACTAATACCCAATTGGAGACTCTATGACACGATACCTAGACAGGACTTTTCAAAAGAATAAAAAGAAACGATTGAGAGTATGTTATCCAGGTGCCAGAGTGAGTGATATCGTGGATAGGATAGATAGAGAGATTGATTCTACAAATGTTGATTCAGATGTGATTGTACATGTGGGTACAAATGATATAGGACATAGAAGGTCAGAAGAATTAATAGCAGATTATAGGAGATTGATTCAGAAGATGAAAGCTAGTGGAAGAAGGTGCATGATTTCTGGGATTTTACCTAGGTTAGGTGCAGGTCAGGAATGGGGAGTAGGGCTTTAGGTGTAAATGAAAGGGTTAGGAAATTATGTTTTTCAGAAAATATTAGGTTTTTGGATTTGTGGAAAGAATTTCTGGATAAAGATCTTTTTGCAGCAGATGGAGTTCACTTGAGTCGTAAAGGTGTTGGGCTTTCATCATTGAAGCCAATAACTTGTTTAGCAAAACTAGGGTAAAGTTGTGGGGTGGCTAAATTAGATACAACAATAGCAATGGTGTAACTACATAGTGGGAGATACAAATAAAGCTGGGGTGTTAGCAGGGGTTCAAATAATGATGATGATAATAAAAATAACAGCATTTTGAGTATCAAATGTTTTTACACAAATGCTCATAGCCTTAGAAATAAAAAAGATGAGCTGATTAGTTATACCATAAATGAGAATCTAGACATTATTTGTATAACTGAGGCATGGGTTAATGAAGAATTATATGGAGACTCCTTTCACAAGAATATGAAATAGACAGATATTCACTTTATTTATACCAGCGTAGAGGAAAGAAGGGTGGTGGTGTGGCGCTTTATGTATGATATTGAATCGGTGTGGGTAGATATCCTCATATACAATAAATCATATAGAATAGGGGCATTTTATAGACCTCCTGGCCAGAGTCAAGAATTAGACGCGGAAATGGTGAATGAGAGCATGACACAATAAAGAAAAAGGTATAGTCATAATGGGTGATTTTAATTTTCCTGGCATTCATTGGGATTTCTTGTCTAATATGGACCATAGTAGTTCTGCATTCATAAATTGTATACTAGATAACTTTTTTGACCCAGATGGTTCAAGAACCCACAAGATACGATGCACTATTAGACTTAATATTAACTAACGATGAAAGTATGGTGGATGAAGTTAGAGTTGAGGAGAATTTAGGACTTAGTGACCATAATATAATTAGATTTAATATGAATGTAATATCTGGGCCCAAATTGCAAGTTAATAAGAAAAAGATCTTAGATTTCCGAAATGGCGATTTTACCAAATTTCGAGACATGCTTAGTACAACTAACTGGGATAAAGAGTTTAAAGACCAAAATTGTTTTATCATGTGGGAACATTTTAAGCAATTTTGATGAATATTCAGTCAGTATGTTTTAAAGATAAACCCATTAGGGTGGCGAAGAAAAAACCTGTTTGGTGGAATAGAGAGATAAGAGAGAAAATTAATGAAAAGTGTAGATGTTTTAAAATATTCAAAGGTAGTAATAGGGAAGATGATTTAGAAAATTAGGAATATAGAGACAAACTTAACCAGGCAAAGAAAGGCAAAGAGAGAGGCAGAAACCAATGTGGCAAGGAATAGTACAAGAATTTTTGAAGAATTTTTTTTAGCTTTTATAAATTTAAAAGTAAGAATAGGACGATTGGTCCAATTAAAATTGATGAAAATTTAGTGAGTTCAGATAAGGAGTTGGTCAACATTTTCAATGGTTATTTTGCTTCAGTGTTTACTGAGGAAAGATTAGATAATAGTTTGGAGACTAATAGTTCTTGTATGCATGTAACAAATAGACTTACAGAATTTGAATTTGATGTAAAAGATATAAAACGTTTATTAGATCATATTGACCCAAGTAAAGCTGCAGGCCCTGATGGTATATATGGTAGAATTCTGAAAGAGGGTAGTACCAGCATTGCAAAGGCACTGTATTTGATTTTTAAGCGATCTATAACATTTGGTGAGGTACCAGATGACTGGAAAATGGCATATGTTGTGCCTATTTATAAGAAAGGTAGTAAGGAAGATTTGGAAAATTATAGGCCAGTTAGCTTAACATCTCTGGTTGTAAAGGTTCTGGAAAAGTTACTGAAATGTCATATAGAGAAATATTTAGAAGATAACAAGGTATTGTATGACTCCCAGCACGGTTTCAGAAAAGGTAGGTCATGTCAGACAAACCTTTTAGAATTTATGGAATACATTACTGACTGTATCGACCGAGGAGATCCAGTTGATATTGTATATTTAGACTTTAGTAAAGCTTTTGATAAGGTTCCCCACATAAGGCTGATAAAAAAGTTATTGCAATGTGGCATACCATATGGTACATGGTTGGATTAAAGAGTGGTTGTGAAATAGAAACAGTGTGTACAACTAAATGGGAATAAATCATCAGTGGGAAGAGTGTGAAGAGTGGTGTCCTCCCACAGGGTTCAAAGTTGGGGCCATCTATTGTTCCCTCACATAAATGATTTGGTCAGGACTAATGCAAGGCTTCCTTAAGCCTGCAGATGATACTTCAAAAGTGGCCACTCAGTTAGAATAGTGAAGGATGGCTAAAGATTCAAAATGATCTGATAAACCCTAAAAGTATATGGCAAATGAATTAAATAGTAATAAGCTAGGTTCTTCACCTAGGTTACTCAAATAAAAGTTTTAACTACGATATGAATGGGGATTGGCTTGAGTCTGTGGACCAAGAAAAAGATTTAGGTGTGATTATAAGCAGTAATTTGAAAGTAGCTAATCAGTGTTTGGAAGCTAGAAATAAAGCTAAGATGCTGGGCATAATAAACGCAATGTTGGGTTTACAAGAGCAAGGAAGCAATAAGTAAACTGTATAATAGGCTATGTTAGGCCATACAGTATTGTGCACAAGTTTGGGCCTCTTATTTAAAGAAAAGACTTAGATATGCTAGAGAGTGCAACGTAGAGCAACAAGGATGATTTCGGGTTTGAGGGTAAGAGCTAATGAGGAGAGGCTGAAGGAGTTAGGAATGTTTTCTGTAGAAAGGCGATTTCTCAGAGGGGACATAATACAAGTCTACAAAATATTTACATCTATTGATAATACAGAGACCAATAAATTTTTCATAGTAGAACATGGACAGGTGACCAGGGGGCATAACAAGAAAATTAAGAAGAAAGCATGCCATCTTGATATAAGAAAGCATGCATTCAGTAATAGGGTTGTTAAATTTTGGAATAGTCTGCCAGAGGAGGTTGTTGAGTGTGACTCGATTGCAACATTTAAGAAAGGGTTAGATTCGTTTATGGATGGGTTGAATCATATAATATATTGACGAAGCCAAATTGGCGAGTTTTTAGTTGTGATATAGTTATAGTTAGATGGCATGTGTGACCATAACTTAGTTATTAATGCATGTGGATGGTTTGGGTATCATATTTATATATCATTAATTTTGACTAAACCAAATTGGTAGATTTGTAGTTACAACAAATTGACAAGCCCTAGGGTGCTTTGTGGATTTGCATGAGCATGTTTGGGTAGTGGGTTGATCGATAGCCTTATAGTCTAGTGGCTTTTTACTGTCTTCATATTCTTAATGCTTCTTAGCTGCTTTTAATGAGCCACATATCATTAGTTATGTCTAAGCCTAAAGCTAAATTGGTGGATTTGTAGTTACAACAAATTGACAAAGCCCTAGGTGGTGGATTTGCAGGGCGAGCACAGTAAGTTTGGGTAGTGGACTGGAGGTCTTCAAGAGTCTATGCTTTTACTGTCTCTGATATTCTAATGTTCCTAATGATTAAAGAGTGGTTATGAATAGAAAACAGTGTACATCTAAATGGGAATAACCATCATGGGAAGAGTGAAGAGTAGGTCCTACAGGGTTCAGTGCTGGGGCCTATTGTTCATATATATAAATGATTTAGACCAGGGACTTAAATGCAAGGTTTCTAAGTTTGCAGATGATACTAAAGTGGCCACCTCAGTTAGGAATAGTGAAGGATGCATAAAGATTCAAAATGATCTTGATAAACTTCTTGGGTGGGCAGATAAGTGACAAATGAATTTTAATAGTAAAAGTGTAAGGTTCTTCACCTAGGTTACTCAAATAAAAGTTTTAACTACGATATGAATGGGGATTGGCTTGAGTCTGTGTACCAAGAAAAAGATTTATGTTTAATTATAAGCAGTAATTTGAAAGTAGCTAATCAATGAAGCTAGAAATAAAGCTAATAAGATGGGCATAATAAATCGCTATGTTGTTTACAGAAGTAATAAATAAACTGTATAATAGCTATGTTAGGGCCACAAGTTTGGGTCCCTTATTTAAAGAAAGACTTAGATATGCTAGAGAGAGGCAACGTAGAGTAACAAGGATGATTTCTGGGTTTGAGGGTAAGAGCTATGAGGGAGAGGCTGAATGAGTTAGGAATGTTTTCTATAGAAAGGCGATTCAGAGGGACATGATACAAGTCTACAAAAATATTTACATCTATTGATGAATACAGAGACCAATAAATTTTTCATAGTAGAACATGGACAGGTGATCTAGGGCAGAGAAGAAAGCATGCCGTCTTGATATAAGAAAAGTATGTATTCAGTATGGTGGGCTTGTTAAATTTTGGTTATCTGCCAGAGGAGGCTGTTGAGTGTGACCACTTGCAAACATTTAAGAAAGGGTTAGATTCGTTTATGGATGGTTTGGGCATCATATAATATATTGACGGTCAAATTACGTGGTTTTTAGTTATAGTGAATGTTAATGTTAGATGCATGGGTAATCAACTGAATGTTAACATGGATATTTGGGGTAATTATATTTATAGCCACATCATTAGCCTTGACTGCCGTAAATTGGTGGATTTGTAAGCTGTTAACAATTGACAGTCTAGGGTGCCGTGGATTTGCATGTTACGTTTGCAGTGGGCTGACTGACAGTCTCAATAGGCCCATGCTTTTTACTGTCTCTTGATACTATTATTCAATGTTCACCCAGACAACAAAACACTAATTTAACTTGAGTATAAAAATCTTATATATATATATATATATATATATATATATATATATATATATATATATATATATATATATATATATGTTATATGTATATATATATATATAAAAATATATATATATATATATATATAAAGATATATATATATATATATATATATATATATATAATATATATATATATATATATTATATATATATATATATATATATATATATATATATATATATTTATATATATATATATACATATATATATATATATATATATATATATATATATATATATATATATACATATATATATATATATATATACATATATATACATATATATATATATATACATATGATATATATATACAGTATATAGGTTGTCATATTGTTATTAGAAGAGAAGAAAGATATATTATTGTTATATATATATATATACATATATTATATATATATATATATATATATATATTATTTATTATATATATATATATATATATATACATACATATACATATGAAGAGTATGAATGAGGTAAAGAGTTATTATTATTGATATATATATATATATATATATACATATACATATATATATGTATATATATATATATATATATATATATATATATATATACTATTATGATGTATCCTCAGTGCAGCTATAAGGATAAGTGAGAATCTGGTTTTACTGTCCAGAGCCTAAATATTTATTAAGGTGCTGACGAGAAGGAACGGATGATGCAGAGTAGTATGAAAGTTGTGAATGGCAGGACGGTGGCTGGTGCAATTTGCCAAACGCAGAATGTAAAGAGATTCAAGTCTGGAGCATTAGGGCCTTGCATGAGGGTATGTTGTTACCTGTGTTATTGTATAGTAGTGAGACTATGGTCTGAATAAGAAGTATAGATTCAAAGTTCGAAGGTATATTCAGATGGGACAATCTTAGGGGCGTGCTAGGTGTGAAAAGAATTGATAAAATGAGGAATGAACATATTAGAGAGTTGTGTGGTGTTAAGAAAGGGGTAAACGAGAGAATAAATGAAAGTATGTTGAGATGGTTTGGTCATGTGGAAAGGATGAGTGATAGTCGGTTGGTTGGTGGATGTATAGTGGTGAGTGTAAGCTGGGAACCGAATCGGCTGAGAGACCGAAGAAAAGTGGATTGAGTTGGTAAAGGAATGTTTGCAGGAGAGAAATGTGAGTTTACAGAGGCGAGAAGAAAGGTACTGATAGGAGAGAATGGCGGGTGTTGTAAGGGAGTATGGTTGTGGCCCACCTGAGCGAGGGGATGAATCCTACACTTGACGATTTGCCATAGTGAGAATTAGGGTTGGGAAAAGAAAAAGCTCAAGGTCGCTTTTCTGACTGGCGACGAGCTCTTACTAATTAATGGTACAGAGGGGCGTGTAAGGCTGGGCTTTCTTTTCATTATCATATTCTCCTACTGCTTTTTTTTCCGATGCATGTAACGACTATATATATATATATATATATATATATATATATATATATATATATATATATATAGTAACAGTGATATATATATAGCCGGAATATATATATATATATATATATATATATATATATATATATATATATATATATATATATATATTTTCATTAGTATATTTTGATAAAGATTTTATTCATTAATTGATTACAGATTTGTCATAATAATAACCTCACAAAATTGTTTTAAAATGCCATCATTCGTAAAAGATTTTTTTTATTATTAATAATGTTACAAAATCTTTAATAGTGTAAAATATGCCACAAAAAAAATAAAACTAGGTAGTTCACCAAAAACATTTAATACAATGCCATTAAACATATGGAAAATTATCACCGAAGAGAATATCTGAAAGTCAAAAATTTGGATAGTATAAGGGAGAATCCTGTTTTTCTAGAAACACTGATACCCCAAAATAAATTTGGGGCTGAAATGCAAGTGAGTTTGAGAGTGGAGTAAATTTTCTTTTTTTCAAAAAATTTGGCCACATCAGTGACTCCAAATCACAGGCACTTTCAGAAAATAATACCATTGCAATGAGTAACCAGCCATTCACAATCACTGAAGAGCAGGGACTCGTGTATTGCCCATCTTCAACCAAAATATCTTATTTCTAGTAGAAAATATTTTTTCTAAAACAGATGATATTACCAACTTCATACAGGAAATTGCAGTATTCGAGAAGTTATCTAAGGCTGATCCATTGGTTTTCTTTATATTCTTCGTTTCTTGAATCGTTGTTCAATTCCATACATTTCTCCATTGGTTCGTCAGCTTCCTTCCTACCCTTCTAAGTTTCGTCATGTTTTGACGGGTGGGGAGGAATGTAATGTAATATCTCATGAAGTTCTTTTCCCTTTTCAGTCTCTAATTAATGTCAAAGAAACTTAGTACAGGTAAAAATTTACACTTTTCAATGATACACATGAAATGAGATGCTAAAGTCCAATATTTATGTATGTTTTGATTTAAAACATTTTTAGAAACACTTTCGGAGTTTTGAAACCTTTTCAAAGGAGAAGAACTATATTTGCCTTTGGAAGAACCAAAGGTATGTATGTAAATAATGACTTACTCTCCCTTTCCATTTTTTACATTTAGATTAGGTCCTATTTGCTGATTATCATTTCCATATCTTTAAAAACTTTAGTTGAGAGACTCTTTCTCTCTATTTCAGGCAACCTGTTCAGGGAGCTAATTTGGTCATCAAGCCAATCAACCATAGGGACCCTATCTCATACCACGACAGTCGCCTAATTCTTGGAGCAACTACAATTCCTAATCAGGCTGGGAAACCTAGTAGTCCCAGTTACTGACTGGTGTATTATACTCCCTATAGTCACCTCTTTCCATTGACATTCTTTATACTCCAAATTTACCAAACCAGTTACCCCATTTATCAACCCTATCCTTGCATGTACTCTCCATTAAAAATTCTAAAACTTTAGAAACTCTGAGAATTGTAAATATATATATATATTTATATATATATATATATGTATATATACCATATATGTAGCTATATAAAAGAGAGGGAAAGGTAGTGTCAAATGAATGAATGTGAAAAATGAGCTAAATGATGTGTGTGTATGAATTTTTTTTGTTTGTGCAGAAATTTAAGGTATAACACTTAATACAATAAAAATAAAAATAAATCCTATTTTTTATTCCTCAAATTCTTACATAACTAAATGTTTCTATTATTATAAAAAAATTAAAGGGTTCCCACACGAGGTAACTATTTTTTTTATTATCACTATTACGTCTATCATTATTATTATTCTTATTATTATTCTTATTATTATTATTATTATTATTATTATCATAATTATTATTATTATTATTATTATTATTATTATTATTATTATTATTATTATTATTATTATTATTATTATTATTATTATTATTATTATTATTATGTTTAATTATTATTATTATTATATTATTATTCATTTTCATTATTAACATCCATACTTTTGCCAAAATCTACTTACAATCTTTTGTTAAATTTAGAATCTATTGTAAATTTTTTTTTGTTTTATGTTGCCGATGTTCTGAGTTTCATTCGACATCAGAGTAGTGTTTCTTGATAAAGAAACCACGTCCTCTGGAGGCCCAACACAACCTTCCACAGCTATTCCAAGAGGTGGTTTCCACCTTCTAATATCCGTAAGTTTCTCTTTTCCCTTTTGTTTTAAATTATTATATTGGTAGCAGAGCGTAGTTCTATACTACTCTACGTCTCGAATACGCTATATATTATATATAATTATATATATATATAGTATATATATATATATTAGGGAGTGTACCGGAACCAGAAATTTTGGTTCCGGCCGGAACCGGAACTTTCCGGAACCTTGGAAAAGTTCCGGCCGGAACCAGAACTTTTTTGACTTCCGCTAAACCTTACATATTCATCTTAAAACTTGTCTGAAATTTAACAAGTGGAGTCTCTTTAGAAGTATCTAGCATCTTGACATATCGCATACTGTGAGCCTCTTAAGTTTTCTCTGTAAGCACAAAATTTTGGAATAAGCGGATCGATAAATTGTTTAGGTAAAATAGGAATATTACTAATATAACTGTTCTACGGGTCTTCAAAGTTTAAAAAAGCTTTTTTTCAGAAAAGCATTTTTTAAAAAGCTCTTTTTCAGAGAGCGGGTAACGTGTTTGGGGATAAGAGATCACGTTTAACTGCCACAACATGTGAGACGCACTTATTTTTCCCTACTTCACTACATTTCAATATAGAGATACAATTCACTTTAGAATAAAGACTAATTATGGAAACTCTGGTTTTAAAATTTTTCTTTAAATTTTTTGCTTAAACAGTTTAGTTAATATTTTTGTTTTGTAGTAATTTCTACTTAAAGTTAAATTTTTTTAATAATAATAAATAATAATAATAATAATAATAATAATAATAATAATAATTAATAATATAACACTGTAACACGTGAAATTTGCTTAGGACCGGGGTTTCGGCAATTGATTATTGGATATATTTGATGGTGCTGATTCCCAACAGTGTAATCGGTTTTTTGCGTATCACATCTTGCATTTGTGAGATATTGTGTGGAAACAACAGATTTTGTAAAATTTTATGATTTTTAACTTTTTCAAGAGGGTCTGTACACTTATCGGGATATATATACGATTATATATATATATATATATATATATATATATACCTTATTATATATATATATATATATATATATATATATATATATATATATATATATAATATATATATATGATAGTATAAATTTTAATATGAAGGGAGAGAAACAAATCACAATATATGATACTTCATGACTTTAGATCTTTGATGGAAGCGTTCCTCTGCTCATCAGAGCTAACATCGCTAGGTTACCGGAAATTTGCTTAGGTGAGACCTGTAAGTATGCACTTTATACTCATCTCAACATCCATGGAGAATTGAAAACTGTCCTAGCAGTTCCTGTAACAGTGTTAGTGGTTCTTCGCTTCCTGTTCCCAGAAAATTGCTGTAAATACTACAAATCTGAAAAAAAGCATGTCCAACGCTCTTGCCTTTAACACAGTCATTGTTGTAGCAAAGGCAGGCATCACGGAGGAGTGTCCGTATTTGTGGGCCATCAAAATATCCCAGCTTTTTTTTTTCTCGTCACTAGACTCAGGAAACGTTGAGCATATATATAGCGGAAGCATTCACCATCACTGGTCTATTGGGGCCTTCCACAAATTGTTTCGATCAAACCAAGTTTTATGTTGTTAGTCGGAAGTAAGATGATGATTTCATTCTTGTAAAAGTGGTTCATCCGTACGAGTTCCTGTCACCTGGCGTCAAAGTTTCCCTTCAGTGGACATTCTCTTTTGGTCCAGTGATCCTTTGTCGCCCGGCTGTCCAATAGAACAGGAAGCAGGGATATTTGGTGAATCCTGCTTGCTGACCTAGCAGAATGTTTACCATTTTGAGGTTGACGCATATTAACCATCCATGTACCTGATATTGTAGCCTCTCCAAACTGTCTTGAATTTTGCATACTCCTCTCTCATCCGTACCGAGTACGCTACTGGAACCGAAGCATATCTGTTGCCGTTGTGTAACAACACACACTTTAACTGCTCTTGGAAGTGGTCAATAAACAGTCTCCACTTACGTACATCGTAATGCTGGGATCCCATAGCGAGTAGTAGGCTGCAACTTCACTGAAATACACATAGATTACGCATCTGACTGGAAGAACGTCCGCATGCTCGCGTTTCTGTTACGATAAAATCGTTACTCTTGTGCCACTGGTCCAGTAGTCATTTTTTCATGCAACCTCGAAGCCACAGCTCAGAGGACAACTTCGGCAAATACAATTCTCGTACAAGATCGTTCAGTTCACCCTGGGGTAAACAATGACGGACCATCCGACTGTATTCAGATGGATGAATAGACATCATCCAGGTTCATTGGCATCGATAGCATGTAGACATACTAAGTTATCCACATGCTTCCGAATGATCTGACTGCAGTAAACCTTCTGCTATCTGTAAGATAATAAGTGCGGGATTGTAACGTATATCACAGCTACGTAGTGCGCCACTATCGAAGTTTTGTCATTTCCTAGGAATATGCAAAAATAGGGATCCATGATTGCACGACAACGGCGATGCGATAGCGCCATAATCCGAGATTATATATGTGAATCAGCAACATCCGAATTACTATAGTATCTGCTAGCAGAAAAGTCGCATCCAAGAAAAATTTCACGTTTTTTTGTTGACCAAGTGTAATGAATAATAATAATAATAAATAATAAATAATAATAATAATAATAATAATAGATTAAATAAATAATAATAATAATCAACAATAATAATAATAACTAATAATGACCTGTATGAAATATTATTTATGCCCCAGGTCTAGATTCTAGAGCAGGGTTGGCACAAAAGAAATAAAATGATTTAAATCAACTGATTTTTTTTTACGTGATTTTTTTTAAAAAAAAATCATGACTTTTTTTTTTATAAATTAATAATTAATCATAGCTATCCCCTAATAAATGATAAGTATATTTCATCTATATATAAGTAAATTCATCCAATGTAGTTTCAGTCATTTTTACATAAAGAAATAAATAAATTAGAGTGAGGGAGAGGGAGAGGGAGATATATAAGTTTAAATAACTTAAGCTAAAGTAAATAATAATTATATTTACTATTATTATTATTATTAGGTAATAATTAGGAATTTACTAATTTTAGAAAAATACATAATTAAAAAGCATTGTGTTTAATAAAGTTAAAAAAAAAAAAAAAAAAAAAAAAAAAAAAAAAAAAAAAAACATTGTTCTGAGTATTGAAAGCTATCGGTTAGAGTGTGAAAAATTTTGTTTCAATATTAAGTTTTTCGAACATAGGATCGAGGTCAGTTTATCATGACTATTGTTCACATATGATCAAATTTTCTATATTATTTTTCTATGCAAAATCATAACTGAGTAAAGGACAAATCAATTACTGAATTTTTTTAAGAAAAGAAATTGGAAAAATTAGAAAGTTTTCCGGGTTAGTTCCGGCTGGAAACAAGTTTAGTTCCGGCGCCGGAACCTGTTACTTTTAAAAAATCCGAGGTTCCGGCCGGAACCTGGTTCTGGTACATTTATAATATAATATATATATTATATAATAATGATAATAATTATTATTATAATTATATTAATATATAATATATACTATATATATATATATACTATATATATATATATATAATATATGATTAATATATATATATTATAATATATATATATAATATATATATATTAATTTATTATAATATATATATATTATTATCCTATATATTATTATATATATTAGTGATGGGACGATTATGAAAAATTTTTTTGCCGATGACGATGGGACGATTATGAAATTTTTGACGATGACGATGCCGCTGAACGAGACGATTATTTGAACAAGATAATATATTTAAAAAAAAATTCTCTCTCTCTCCTCTCTCTCTCTCTCTCTATATATATATTATAGTATATTATATATATATATATCATATATATATATATATATATATAATATATTATATATATATATATATTATATATATAATATATAATATAATTATTATATATATATATTACTTATACTATATAATAATATTAAGGCTGAGACAAGGGGTAGGGGTTCAACCCTCGAAATTATTTAAGCATATCATAAATTTGATTCCTTAAGTCTCTTTAATAATAATGAAATAATATAATAATAAAATAATAATAATAATAATATAATAATTAATAATTAAGAATATATTATTCTTAATGGAAATGAGGAACCATGTTTGTGGTCCGTAACCGATTTCTTGAGGCTCAACTTGCCCTGTTTTCAATATGTTGTATAAAATTTTAACCAAGGACTTAAATGTAAGGTTCCATCCCAAGTTTGCAGATGATAGCAAATTAGGCATACCTCAGTTAGGAATTAATCGATGGATGTATATGAATATTAAAGAAGATAAGGAAGGAAGCTGTAACCAGTGATGGAACTAGCAAGTTCAATTGCTTCGAATAAATCTTTCTCTCCTCATAAACAATGGTTCGATCTGCTTGTTCTTTGGCCATTCAGGCTAGAGACATTGCGTATGGTGGTGGAAAAAT
The DNA here is from genome assembly GCA_015478945.1 of Trachelipus rathkii. Classification (NCBI taxonomy): domain Eukaryota; kingdom Metazoa; phylum Arthropoda; class Malacostraca; order Isopoda; family Trachelipodidae; genus Trachelipus; species Trachelipus rathkii. Next base: position 32,985 of record JABUQX010135378.1, read on the forward strand.
TCCTCGGTTTTCAATCACTCCATCGGCTCAATGTTT
>JABUQX010135379.1:0-7500 GCA_015478945.1 Trachelipus rathkii
CAAGGAAAATGAGTAAAAGAGTAAAGGATCCCCAATTCCAGCTTTAGGAACGAATCAGATTACTCTTGAAACTAATATAAAATACAAATATATGGGACAATGAAACGAAAAATCATAAAGGATGGATATTGTAAATTTACAGAAATTATAGTAATGAATGATCTGCTTCGCCACATTGAAATTCTTGGTTTTGTACGGCTTGCGAAAGTATCGGTCTCTTTCAACACACTACTCAAATTAAATACTACAGAGATATTTGAAAAAAAAGTATGATAGAATTAAAACTAAAGTGTCAGAATTAATAACCTCTATCAAATAATCATTCAAGTTAGCTTTCTCCACCGACGAATGGTCAGATACTCAATCAGCAGTTTCTTTGTTTTCTCTGAGTAGTCATGCCGGAGACAATTATTTCAGAAGCCAAATTTTGTGTCGTGCTCAGAACCTCTCACTGAACGTCATACAGGTGAACATATCAGTGACGTATAATGGAGATATTTGTCAAATGGAACCCTATCCCCAGATGATTTCCCCTGTGTCATGAGAAATGCTGGTTCCAATATAAAGAAAATTATATTTCTTTCTTGAGTGAACAACACAAACTCCGTCAGTCATCAGTAGTAGCAACCGGATATTGGAGCACGGTCGTTTTTACCCCACCTGTCCTTTTTTACCCCACCCTAAAATTTGGGCAACCAAAATTTTTTGAGAACGCAAATTTTTACCTGACCCTGACATTTGTATGTATCTTTTGTAGCTTTGGCCTTGTGCTATGAGACCTTGATTTTGGCGCCCCCTTCGTAGAAAGGGCACTATTAATTTGTTAAACAACCTTCGTATAACCCCTATTTAGCCCCCTTTAGGAATATATTATTTTTGATCTTTTGTCCTTATTTCGGTTTGGCCTTGATATTTCAGCTTGATACGGTATCAAGGGCTGAAATTGACCATTCTTTAAGGTCAGTGGAGGGAATAGTAGGGATTATCTTGAGCTAATCCAGGTACCTGCCACCTTGCCTTTGGCAGGTAACTGTGCTAACATGAGGTCGTGTAGGTACCTGACCTGTATGGATCTGTCCTAACTTATTTCCATCCGCGGTCACACCTACACACACACACACACACACACACACACACACACACACACACACACACACACACGGCTACGTATACACCCGCTAGGCTACTTATACACACACCCACACGTACATCCGCTAGGCTACTTATACACACATACACCCACCCATAGACACCTACACCTACCCCTACACCTTCACCTACACCTACACCTACACCTAACTTAGCCTACACCTACACCTAACCTAGCCTACACCTAACTTAGCCTACCCCTACACCTAACTTAGCCTACACCTACACCTAACCTAGCCTACACCTGTACCTAACCTAGCCTACACATAGCCTACACCCTCCCTAGATACATACACACACACACACACATACACACACACACTTACTCTTGTCATCCTCAGCTTTGATGCCTCAACTTTGATGACTCATCTTTGTTGGCTCAACTTTGATGGCTCAACTTTGAAGGCTCAGCATTATTGATGGCTCAACTTTGATGGCTCAACTTTGATGACGTCATCTTTGGCGGTTCATTTTTGATGGCCCCTATATTGATGACTCAGCATTATTGATGGTGCAGTACATTTTGATGGTTCAGTACATTTTGATGGTGTCCAATCACCGTAAGGAGTGTCTAGATGTGTTCTATTAGTATTCTATGAGTATTCTATGAGTGCCAGGTGAGTGCCAGGTGAGTGCCAGGTGAGTGCCAGGTGAGTGCCAATGAGTGCCAATGAGTGCCAAGTGAGTGCCAATGAGTGCCACGTGAGTGCCACATAGTGCCAACTGAGTGCCAAATAATTGCCAACTAGGTGCCACATAGTGCCAACTAAGTGCCACTTTTTGCAAGCCTTTTCTAGCCTCCCCTGAGCCTAGAATAGCCCTAATATGGGTGTCTACCCCTAGGTTATAAGGTATGAGGAATCGATTGGTGTATATTACAAGTTGCTAGGATGCTTCCTACTATGAGTTAGTCTTTTTCTAACACTTATAGCACACACACACACACACATATATATATATATATATATATATATATATATATATATATATATATATATATATATATATATATATATATATATATATATATATATATATATATATATATATATATATATATTACTACATAGAAATACACACTATGACACTTATACGCCCTTACACATCTTTGATGACACCTATCTTGACTACCAGCACTTATACGCATTTACTGGCCATGGGCCTTACACTAGGCCATAGACACTCACACACTAATACACTTACACTTACACTCTCGATATTTTGATGCCTCAAATTTGATGGCTCAACTTTGATATCTCAGCTTTGATGGTTCATCTTTGATGACTCATCTTTGATGACGTCATCTTTGATACCACCTATATTGATGATTCATCTTTGATGAAGTCATCTTTGATACCACCTATATTGATGGTTCATCTTTGATGACTCAGATTTATTGATGGTTCAACTTTGATGGTTCCCAATCACCGTAAGAAGTATCTAGTGATGTTCCAACAGTAGTGGTTTCCAATCCCTGACTAGGAATAGCTAATATTGGTGTCTACCCCTAGGTTATAAGGTATGAGGGTTCGATTGGTGTATATTACAAGTTGCTAGGATGCGTCCTAGTATGAGTTAGCTTTTTCTAGCTTACCCTGAACATAGAATAACACTAATATTGAATGAAGCCTACCCCTATGTTATAAGGTATGAGGAGTCAATTGGTGTATTTTATAAGCTGCTAGGATGTTTCCTACTAAGAGTTAGTATTTTTCTAGCCTTTTCTACCCTACATATAGAACAGAGCTAATATTGATGTCTTCCCCTAGGTCATAAGCGAACCACCAGGGCGCAGCATGCGCCCTCCGCGCAAAGACAGATAGACCCCTCACCCGCAGGTGCGACGCGCCGCGTTCTCGCCACCGCGATCCCGCCTGCCGCGTTCCCGCCCGCCGCGTGCGCCCACAGGCGCAATATTCCCGCGCGAACGAAATATATATATATATATATATATATATATATATATATATATATATATATATATATATATATATATATATATATATATATATATATATATATATATATATATATATATATATATATATATACTATGAATCATTCATTTTTATTTCATACTTAAACATTTTTATTAAAAACATTTTGCGTTCCTAAAACTGTAACTCATTACAGACCTATTATTATTATTTAACACATATTTCATAGTTGTGATATCAATGTAAACTATTCAAAAAATTTCTTTTCAAATATACTATGAGTCATTCATTTTACTTCATACTTAAACATTTTTATTAAAAACATATTTTACAGACCTTAAAGCAGTAAATCAGTGAATCAGTCTTAGCAACAAGAGGATTAGTATGCTTTTGTTTTTACTGCTTTACTGCTTTAACTCATGTTTACTGCTTTAACTCATATTTATTAACATTACATACCTTGAAAGCAGTAATCAGTAAAACAATAGAGAGGTGTTACTAGCGAGGTGTTTGCTTGTTTTTACTGCTTTACTAAGCATAACATGTGTTTTACTGCTTTAACTCTATATTTATTAACATTACATACCTTAAAGCAGTAAATCAGTAAATCAATAGAGGTGTTACCTAGCAACAAAGGGATTAGTATGCTTTTGTTTTACTGCTTTACTGCTTTAACTCATATGTTTTACTGCTTTAACTCATATGTTTTACTGCTTTAACTCATATATTTATTAACATTATGTTTTTTATTTTGTTTTAATACTTTTTATTTATTTTTATTATTATTTTTATTATTTTATTTTTATTTTTATTATTTTTTATTTTTATTATTATTATTATTTTATTTTATTATTTTTATTATTATACTTAGTGTTATTTACTTCATGCCTATTGTTATTATTATTTACACTTACACACACACACACACACACACACACACACACACACACACACACACACACACATACACACACACACATTACACACACACCTACACCTACACACATACATAGACATACACCTACACCTACACACACACACACACACACACACACACACACACACACACACTCGCCCATAGACACACCCTGTTTAAACATATCAAATAAGTTCTTTTGTATGAACATAACGTATAATTTATTAAAACATTTTATGTTTTAATTAAATACGTACATTTATATTACTCATTCAATTATAACTAAAATTAATTCAAAGTTTCTTAAAACTTCTATAATAAATCAATCATTATCTTTGAACAAAGAATTTATTATTAACTGTTAATACTTTTTGTTTATAAATTTTATAACTATCAAGTTTTAAAATAATTTTTACTAAAATTTTATGAAATTTTATTAAAAACATATATTTTACGTACCTTAAAGCAATAAATCAGTTTTGCTTCACGTGATCTACTATAAATCTAGTGAATTAATTATTATCTATTCTAGTGAAATTAATAATTATTCCTCAATGTAAGTATTTATTATAAATATGATATACACTTAGTAAAAATAAAACACTTTTAATACAAATCAGATAACTTGTGCACCTCTTAACAGCTAAAACGACTATGATTTTAAAATGAGTTTGGGTCTAAAAGATAATAAAACACACCTGCTCAAATACAAGTTTAAAGAACTAAGCTAATTTTCATCCAATCACAGGTAAGGCTTAGGATATGAAAAAACATGTTTTTACATACCTTAAAACCAAAAAAGCGATAAAATAATTCTCGACCAATCACATGCGCGGTCATATAGAGATAAGGATTACTTCGACCACTCACAAGAAAGGAAAACATTTCCTTCTTCCCTGCTTAAAGGATCTTACCGATCCAGCATGTTTTTCAGTTTGAAATATATTTATAAAATAATAACATTGATTTTTTTGTCTATACTGGAATTACCTTTTGACCTGGTATTAGGCATATCAGCCGGGGATACAAAAGGCTTATCCTAAATTTAGGAGGCCTAACGTAGTTATTTCACCACATTTTACAGAAAGAGGTCAGTTTGAAATATATTTTTGACTAATTATTAGGCCTAAATCACCCGGGGTACAAAAAGTTTTATCCTAAATTTAGGCCTAAGGTAGTTATTTCAACACAATTTATAGGAAGAGGTCAGTTTCGTATCTGTAAGGAGTTCGCGTTGTTGTGTTTTCTCGTGTGGATTGTCAATGTACATAGATAATAATAATGAAGAAAATCCAAAATATTAAAACTTTGAATATTTTTTTAGTTAACATTGAGCAGAAAAATATAAATGTAGTGAATCATTGTGGCATAAGCTAAAACCTAGAATGATTTTAATAAAATACATGTTAACAGAGATAGCAGAAAAGAACTTATTTTGTTATTTTTATACTTATTATATAAAGATGATGTAAAGCTGTAAGTCAATAGAACAAAACATGGCATAGCTTGATGTAGAGGGATGCTAGGGGCTTGCCTTACTGATTTCCTGATTTATTGCTTTAAGGTACATAAAATATATGAACATGAAAAGTTTAAAAAATTTTAGTAAAAATTATTTTAAAAAAATTTGATAGTTATAAAATTTATAAACAAAAGTATTAACAGTTAATAATAAATTCTTTGTTCAAAGATAATGATTGATTTATTATAGAAGTTTTAAGAAACTTTGAAATAGTTTTAATTGAATGAGTAATATAAATGTACGTATTTAATTAAAACATTAAATGTTTTAATAAATTATACGTTATGTTCATACAAAGAACTTATTTGATATGTTTAAACAGGGTGTGTCTATGGGATAAGTGTAAGTGCGTGTGTGTGTGTGTGTGTGTGTGCGTGGGTGTAGTTTGTATATACATGATGTGTGTATGTGTGTGCGTAGGTGCGTATGTGTGTAAGTAAAGTGCGTACTATAGATTTAATTAAAAGTGTGTGTCCCGTGCGTAATGTGTGTATTATTGTGTGTGTGTGTGTGTGTGTGCGTGTGTGTGTTAAACAGTAATAACAATAGGCATGAAGTAAACAAAACGAATAAAAACAATAAAGATAATAAAAATAATAAAAATAATAATAAAAATAAAATAATAAAAAAAAATATAATAATAAGTAAAATAATAAAAAATAAATAAAAAGTATTAAAAACAAAATAGCACTATGTTTAATAAATATATGTTAAAGCAGTAAAAGCATATGAGTTAAAGCAGTAAAACATACGAGTTAAAGCAGTAAAAAGCAGTAAAAGCAGTAAAACAAAAATCCTACTAATCCGTTTGTTTGCTAGGTAACACCTCTATTGATTTACTGATTTACTGCTTAAGTATGTAATGTTAATAAATATATGAGATAAAGCAGTAAAGAGCAGAAGGTTAAAGCAGTAAAGCAGTAAAACAAAGCATACTAATCCCTTTGTTGCTAGGTTAACACCTCTATTGATTTACTGATTTACTGCTTTAAGGTATGTAATGTTAATAATTATAATGAATTAAAGCAGTAAAACATGAGTTAAAGCAGTAAAGCAGTAAAAAAAACAAAAAGCATACTAATCCCCTTGCTAGGTAACACCTCTATTGATTTACTGATTTACTGCTTTAAGGTATGTAATGTTAATAAATATATGAGTTAAAGCAGTAAAACATATGAGTTAAAGCAGTAAAGCAGTAAAACAAAAGCATAATAATCCCCTTGTTGCTATGTAACACCTCTATTGATTTACTGATTTACTGCTTTAGGTATGTAATGTTAATACATATATGAGACATATGATTTAAAGCAGTAAAACATATGAGTTAAAACAGCAGTTAAGCAGTAAAACAAAAGCATACTAATCCCATAGGTGTTTTACTGATTTTCTGATTTACTGCTTTAAGGTCTGTAAAGTATATATTTTTAATAAAAAATGTTTAAGTATGAATTAAAAATGAATGACTCATAGTATATTTGAAAATAAATTTTTTGAATAGTTTACATTGATACCATCACAACTATGAAATATGTGTTAAATAATAATAATAGGTCTGTAATGAGTTACATTTTAGGAACGAGAAAATGTTTTTAATAAAAATGTTTAAGTATGAAATAAAAATGAATGATTCATAGTATATATATATATATATATATATATATATATATATATATATATATATATATATATATATATATATATATATATATATATATATATATATATATATTTCGTTACGAGAATATTGCGCCTGCGGGCGCACATGGCTTGTATATAAACTGGCATCACGCCTGCAGGCCTGGGCGCGGGCAGAGACGCGGCAGGCGGTATCGCGGTGGCGGGAGCAGCGGCGGGTCGCGCCTGCCGGGTGCGGGATACCATAATGTGTCTTTGCGCGGAGAGCATGCTGCGCCCTGGTGGTGCTAGGAAAGTTATCAATATTGGCTCTGATTCTGCGATGAGGTAGAAAGGCTGAA
>JABUQX010135379.1:15000-29101 GCA_015478945.1 Trachelipus rathkii
AGTAAAGCACAGAGCCCGTAGCCGAAGAAAATAGATTAAAAATAAGGAAAATAAAGAAGTCTCATGTGTCCGAGCAAATGAGTAATTGCCAGACCCGGTGCCAGATCCAGGTGCTGGTGCTGGTGCCGGTGCGGAGCAGGAGTAGTAAAGTTACGTTTATTAATTCAATATTGTTGTCCTAACCAATGTTTACAAGAACGTAAAATAAGAATAACATAGTTTTAGAACTCTCATCTATGTCTATGAACCCCTACGATGGGTTTGGTCCATAGGAAAAAAAGATGAAATAAATTACAGAGTACATAGCTGAAGTTGGAATATTAGTCAGATTAACACATGAATGGAGATGGATGAGCGAAGAAGGTGACAAGCTTGAGTACTGGAAGGTTTGAAGCAAAACTTGCAATAGAGTTGTGTAAGTTGCTCAAGGATACATACAGAGCCTGCATACATTGTCATATATTATTTATGCTGAAATCTTTTTATTTTTAGAAAATCTGTTTCATTATTATAGTTTTTGGAAACATTTTATGTTTTTCGAAACATTTTTTTATATAAAACATTTTATGCTTTTGAAATACATTTTATGTTTTACTAAAAAGCTGTTGAACTTTTTAATAAAAACATTTTTTTACAGACCCTAAATAAGTAAAGCAATAGAGCAAGCAGCGCCAAAGGGCCCCCTCGTAACTGGCTATGCATCACTCCTTTACTGATTTACTGCTTTACGTCATATTTGGACATGTATTTTGCATATACACAACATAATAATAAATTCATTGTATAAACACAACGTAAAAATGTTCCTTTGTATGAGCATAACATAAAATTATTAAAATATTTTATGTTTTTACTAAATTTTAATTTTTTTTAATTTAAAATATAAATTAATCAATAGCTCAATAGATCATACTCTAATCAAGCACCCTCTTTATCATCTGATATCCATTGATTAAGCTATTGAAGTCATGCTTAAGTGATTAAAGTCCTAATTAAACTTAAGTATTTGTGCAACGGAACATAAAAAAATATTTTTTTTTGTAAGAACATTACATAACATTATTGAAAACATTTTATGTTTACTAAATCTTTTATTCTTTTAACGTTTACAGTACAAAATATCATTTTTTCAATTACATTTAAATTATTCATTCAACTTTATCTAAAAATATTTCAAAGTTTATAAAATTCTTTAAATAAATTTAATATAAAACAATATCTTTAAACAAAGACTTTATTATTATTATTATTATTACTATTATTATTATTATTATTATATTATTATTATTATTATTATTATTATTATTTTATTATTATTTATTATTATTATTATTATTATTCATTGATTATTATTATTATTATTATTATTATTATTATTATTATTATTATTATTATTATTATTATTATTATTATTATTATTATTATTATTATTATTATTATTATTATTATTATTATTATTATTATTATTATTATTATTATTATTATTATTATTTTTATTTTTTTTATTATTATAAAATGGATTCTAAAAAAAAAAAAATAAAATTTTATTATTATTATTATTATTATTATTATTATTATTATTATTATTATTATTATTATGTAAATGTTTGATATAGAAGACACTAACAAACATTTAATCAATGTTTCACTTAAACATATATTTTGCGAGGAGACTTTTAGTATGTATTACAATGCATTATGCAAAAGTAATGTCTAACACTTTTAGGCTTTTACCAATTTAAAAGAAGACTTTTACTTTATAAAGCAAAATCAAAATTTTCACATATTTTTTATTTTCTATATTATTAGAAAAATTCCTCCTAAACATCTTGGTGTAATTATTTTTTTTTTAAATTCTAAATGTTTTTTTTAGATACAGAAATTTATTTAGAGATGTGTCGAACTAAAAATTTTAATTCTAGTCAGAATTGAAATTCTAAGTTTAGGCTCAAAAATGTTTTTTTTATATATAATTATAGAAAATCTATTTTTTTTTTATATTCTCAGCCTACAACCCATTCTTTGGATTTTAGTCACTCAAATAAATGGAGTCGGAGCCGAAGTCATGGCCGAAGTCGTAGCCGGATCCGGAACCTGGGTGTAAATTTTTTTCAAGAAATATTTTTTTAGATGAAAAATTTATTGCCAGAAAATGAGCTCAACAATTTTCAAATAGTGCAAAATCTTTAGTCGGATCCGGAGCCTGAGTCGAAGTTGGAGCCGGAGTCTAATTTATTTTGAAAAATATTTTTTTAGATGAAAAATTTATTGCCAGAAAACGTGCTGAACAATTTTCTAATAGTGCAAAAACCTTAGTCGGATCCGGAGCTGAAGCCGAAGCCGGAGCAGGATCTTGGGTACGATTTTTTTCAAGAAATATATTTTTAGATGAAAAATTTATTGCCAGAGGACGTGATGAATAATTTTCAAATCGTGCAGAAACCTTAGTCGAGTCCGGAGCCGGAGCTTGAGCCGGAGTTGGAAAAGGAGCCAGATCCTGGGTATAACTTTTTCTAGAAATATTTTTTAGGTGAAAAATTTATTACTTGAAGATGCGCTGAACGATTTTCAAATAGTACATAAACCCTAGTTGAAGCCGGAGCAGGAACGGGAGCCGGTGCCGGAGTGGCAAACGGAGCCGGATCATGGGTATAAATTTTTTCAAGAAATATATTTTATTTGAAAAACTTATAACCAGAAGATGTGTTGAACAATTTTCAAATAGTGATGAAACCTTAGTCGGAAACGGATCCGGAGTCGGAAATGGAGCCGGATCCTAGGTATAAATTTTTTTGAAGAAATATTATTTATGGCCAGAAGACGTGTTGAATAGTATTCAAATAGCGCAGAAAATTTAGTCGGATCCGGAGGCGAAGTCGGAGCCAGAGCCGGAGTCGGAGTCGGAGCCGGATCCTAGGTATGATTTTTTTAAGAAATATTTTTAATGTGAAAAATTTAATGCCAAAAGACGTGCTGAGCAATTTTCTAACAGTGCAGAAACTTTAGTCAGATCTGGAGCAAGATTCAGATCCTGGGTATAAATTTTCTTCATGAAATATTTTTTTTTAGGTGAAAAATTTCTGGCCAAAAGACGTGCTGAATAATTTTCAAATAGTTCAGAAACCTTTGTCGGAGCCGGAGCCGGAGCCGGAGCCGGAGCCGGAGTAGAAGGTGAAACCGGATCCTGGGTATAAATTTTTTCAAGAAATATTTTTTAGATGAAAAATGCTTTGCCAGAAGACGTCCTCAACAATTTTCAAATAGTGCAGAAACCTTAGCCGGAGACGGAGCCGGAGCCGGAGCCGGAGCCGGAGCAGGAGCAGGAGCAGGAGCCTCAGTAAAATAATTTTTATTTTATTTTGGGTTGTAAATGAAATTCACCAAAAGCTGGAATTGAACCATTTTGAAAAAGATATATATATATATTAGTATATATCATATATATATATATATAATGTATAGTAGTAGTATATATATATATAGTATATGATTATATATATATATAATATATATATATTATATATAATATTATATATTATATATATTATATATATAATATATATATATTATATATATATAATATTATATATAGAGGGTGGCTTGGAACCCCTGTTGGGGTTACGAAAAATATATATCAAAGTTTCTTTTCCAGAAAACAATTTTTTGGAAAAGTTATATTTTGATATATTGTTTTTTCTACTCGTCCAATCAACGTCAAATTTTCTGACTTGTACAATCGGGTGAGATCAGTCTTTTTTACGTTAAATAATTTTTTTGTATCTCAAAATAATATTTGAAAAATTTTTCAAAAATTTTTTTGGAAAATTTGTTCGAAGAACAAATCCAAAACTCTGCATATAATACAAAGAAGATATCTAAGTAAAAAATGTGCAGCACTCCGACTACAAATGCTCTGAAAATTTCATCCAGTCTCGAATAAGTAGGAAAAGTTTGAGATTTAATTTTAGGAATTTTAAGATTGCTCAGCACAAATATCAAAAAATCAAAATCTACTTTCATGGTGCATTTGTGTGTGATGGTTAATTTTCTACATAATATTCCCTTATAGGAGAGTATTAAATATTAATAAGATTTTTCTTTGTTTATGATGAAAAATGTCTAAAAAAAAAAAAGGTTTTGAAAATTTGAAAGATTTGAAAGAATAACTGCAGACACAGAAAAATAAACGAAAATGACGTTTTAGAAGGCAGAAAAAGCAACAGTTTGGTGTTTATAGGGTCAAATTCGGCTATAAAATTCCGAATTTTATGTCTATTTTTAGAGGGGGTGAAAATTGGGTTCAGCCCGAGTCAATATTGGACCCTGTCCTTCAAAAAAAAAATAAACAAAAAGAGAGAGAGAAAAATAAAGCATGTCGTTTCAATCACAATCATTATAAACAAATGTTAAAGAAAAAAAATAGTTACCTGAAACATTCAGATAAATTTGGGTAAAATTGTCACCGAGGTCACTCCAGACTTGGCATTTTAACAATCCTGAAGTTGAAGGGTTTAGAGAGACTACAGATTTGTAGCTGTTAGGAAGATCATTATCCTTTTCAAGTTGGTAAGGTATCTGAAAAATTATTATTTAATAATAATAATAATAATAATAATAATAATAATAATATATAATAATAATAATAATAATAATAATAATAATAATAATAATAATAACAATAATAATGATGATAATAATATTAATAATAATATTTCGTATTATTATTACTATAATTAGTATTGTTATTATTACTATTATTATTATTATTATTATTATTATTATTATTATTATTATTATTATTATTATTATTATTATTATTATTATTATTATTATTATTATTATTATTATGTATGTATTAATTATTATGTATTGAAGTTATTATTATTATTATTCCTGTATTATTTATGTTGTTTTTTATTTTATATTTCTAATTCAAGTTAAATTTCGCGTCTGTATTAACATTGGGAAGCGCACGTTTAAAAATTTGTTTTCTTGTTGCATGTTGTTCAGGTAAACGTTTTTCTATGGGCATTGGCAATGCTGATATATAAAATTCAAAAATTGCAGTAAGTTGCCTATAAGTGATAACTAATTGGAAAATAATACTTTGAAACTTTGAAAAACTTTGAAATAATAAGGCTTTTTGTCACTGGCAGTGGAAACTGTTTGATATCATTAAGAGCGATACAATAGTTTTATAGACGCATATAAATTCGCTGCTAAGAAACGTCTAAAGAAAGTGAGACAAAGATAAATAAAGTAATAAATAAGACGCATTCTTTTTGTTAGAATTTTTGTGAGAAAAGTCTTAAGATTTCTTTTTAATAGTGATTTTATTTATATATTTGTACTAAGACGCGTTCTAAAGAATTTAGTAAATATAAATAAAGTAATAAATAAGACGTATTCTTTTTGTTACAATTTTTCTGAAAATATATATATATATTATAATATATGATATAAGTATATGTGATATATATATTATTATAGTATATATAGTATAAATATAGTATTATATATAGTGATATGAATATGTATATGATACTGATATGATATATATATATATATATATATATATATATATATATATAGTATATATTATATATATATATATACTATAGTATATATAGTATATATATACTATAGTATAATATATATAGTATATATATATAGTAGAAATAAAAGAAGAACAGATAATCTTTATATGCGATTGTAATTAGGTACGGTTTCCGGGTTTAACGCAAAACCCTAATTCATCATGTTAAAACGGACATTTTTTTTGATCTACACAGTAACACCAGGTTGTTCTTTTTCATGTCCCTCATGATTTCTTACAGACAAAGCAATAAGTTTTTGTTATGTTGAGTGCTGAAGAGCATTTTAATCTTTGGGGTTTGATTTTAGTCTTGCGCTAATTGTTTAAACTTTAAGTGTTTATAAATATTTTTTATCAAAATTTGAAAAGTTGTTTCATCGCAACTTAGCAAACTTTCTAAGCCAGTTGTGATTGTTTCCTATCGCTTATTAAGCTTCCTCCTCCAAAGTTTTATGAATCTATCGTTAACGGAAAGATTTTTCCTTTTTCTCCATTTTGGTTTTAAATTGCTGAAAAGCCTGAAGAATGATGAAACAATAGGTGAGTGTAGCCCTTAACAAAGGAAAGGAATAAGTTGATTTTTCAGAATAAGAGAATTTACTTATTAGCCCAGAAACTCTCTTAATATTGCAGTGCGCAACTAAATTCAGTTTTACCAGGTAAACATTAATGTCAATATATTTTAATAAATTAAAGATAAAAAAAGATAAATTAACAACCATCCTTAAGAAGTTTTAATAAAAATAGGTTTATCTGATTTTTATGAGTCTGTGTTTACTTCAGGTGTCAGTGCAAAGCCTTCTATAGTGGATTATCCTTAAAATCCATATACTAAGATCTTCCTCCTAGACCATATTCTTTTTCAAGAAGTTTATTTTTCGCACTATATGAGTATACCGAAATATTTTCCGCAAATTCATACAGCTCATTGACTGTATATGAGTCTTTACTCTTAAAGATCCTTTTGCAGTTTTCTGATTCTAGTTCTTCATTGTCCATTTGAGGAGGGCTTTACTGGTAAGCTTTGATGCAGAAATATTGTTCACAGAAACATATCCATATTAATAGACCGCCGCAATATCCATAACTAATGGACTTTTCCAGTCATATAACATAGGTTTAGTAATCGTCATAGGAATTATTTTCAAATTCTGGGGAACGATGTCTCACGTGAAGATACACTTCTCCTTTTTAATGGCCAACTTTGTAAGCAGATAGATGGTATAGCAATGGGCGTCACCATCTTGACCACACTTTTACCACTGCATTTTTTGTGGACCATCATGAAAAACTGTTATCGTACTTGCCCCTCAGTATTTTTAAGACATTAACTCTAATAAAGTGTTAATGTTGATGATAAGTGTTTTTGATTTTATTGAGAACAAAGGTCCAATGCCGTTAATAATTTTTAGAGCTACGGCTTAACTTTCAAGCATCAGAATATTTATTGGTTTAGTGAGGAACTAATGCCCCTTCTACTTTCCATTATTAGAACAACCACACAGACTATTGCTTGGTACTAATTTTTTCTGGCCGTCCTTCTACTGACGAAAAATTGATTTAGAGATGGAGGGATTAGAATGTTTTATAAGAGCTTACAATTTTGGATCGTGACTAGTTTGGATTTTTCATTTAAAGAAGTTCAATTTCTAATTCAGTTTGCTAAATTTAATTTATAGCTCCAGAGTAACTGCTGTTCTTAAACTTGTCAACAGGTTCTTGAGAAGACTTTTTTTATTCGGACCTAAACAGCCTAGATGTTATGATTTATTATTGGCAGGTTGTTTATAGTTATAGTGGTCCTTGACTTTGGTCGCAACATGCTCGCGAAGCTTGTCTTCATTTCACTTCAATTATCAATTTTTTTATAAAGTAGCCTATTTTAGGACGGTATCGATAAACCTATCCGGTAGATTATTTGATATATGAGGGATATATATATATAAATATATATATATAGTTAGTATTATGTATATCATATAATATATATTTATATAATTTATATATTAAGTATATATAGATTATATATATATATATATGATTATAATATAATAATTATATATATATATATTATATTAGGACGTATATGTTAAGTAACTTTTACGTATATATATATAATATATATATAGGTAATTATTATAAAAGTGAATATATAATATAATATATAATATATATAGTATATGTATGTATATATATATAAGATATATAGATATAGTACGCAGAAAGTGAAAAAGTCATTTCCACAGACTCGTCTCAAGAGGGGACCGCCGAATTTGCTCTCTCACTAGCCACGGACAGAAAGACTAGGTGAACACAATAAGATAAAATGTAGAAGACGCTGTAAACTCTGATGTAAAAAAAAAACATTCATTCTGTAATAAATTTTTGGGAAATGGTTTCCCGCAGAGGTTGTTGAGGTGTTGACGTCATTGCAACATTAAAGAAAAGGATTGGACTAGTATTGTGAGGTTTGGGCAATCATATAGTAGAATTTCTTGTAGCCAAGTGCAAGTTGTTTAGGTTAGTTTATAAAGGTAAACTGGCCATGTTGCAGGCTACCTGTATCACAATAAACTTATTAAAAGCTTGTATTGTTGGCTAGCATGAACTTTAGCTCTAGTTTTTGGCTTTTGGTAGTAGTTGGCAATATATATTAATATTTTGACTTTAGTTTAGAAATTATATGATGCCTTAGGGTGTAGTGTAGGTTGTGTATTTGCCAGTTGTGGCATTGGGCAATGTTTTGATAAATATTTATGGTTGAATGGGACATTCTCCAAAAGTGCCCATGTGGATTCTGTCTGTGTTACTCTTGTTTCCTTATCTCTATCAGAGGTAATACTACGAACTTTGGATATTATTAGTTGACTTTCCTGATTGGAGAACGATATGATGGTGTTAAAAGGCAAATGAGGAAATGTTTTAGAGGTGTTTTAAGCTGTCGAAAAAATATCCAGCGGCGTTAATGTTCATTGCTGTTCACATCCATGTGAAGTACATACAACACATAAGAAACTGTAAAGGCACACGGCACATCGAATGCAACTATCTGCTATTTTAGATTGCCGTGAGGCCGACTACTATTGCTTATAGAAAAGAATATAGAAAAAGATTTTCCCAGACACAAAATAGTCAAAACTCTCACGAATGGGGAAACAAGGTTGGTGGAATATTTCGATGGGATTGGTTACGATCTAATTGGAAATTTTTAATGCAGTTTGTTGAGAGGCTTAAGAGGAGGCTTGAATGGGTCGAGATATTAAAACATTTTTGTAAAAACATTAGAACCCTTTCAAGTCTGTAAGCAAAAGCAAAATTTGTTATAAGTTTTATTTATTATGTCTTTAACTTTTTTCTCAACACTCCTTGCCATTTTTGTAGTACAGTTGCATCTCCAATATTTCAGCTTAGCGGATTTCTTGATGTGCGTCTTCATTGAGGTTGTGAATGTTTCGTTTAGGTAAGACTTTCAATTCAAACATCAACTAAAACTGTTTCAAAACATTTTGGGAAGTTTCTAACAGAACTTCTGCTTTCTGATAATCAAAAAATGATAATGCCTCTTGGTGAGAATCAATTTTAAAAATGAAAAGATGTAAGGCAATTACAATTTGAGTTTTCTTGATGATTTCTCAAACCTAGTTGCAGAGCATAATTCTGCGAATGCATAGAGTGCCACTACTTACTAATCTTTGCAGATTTACTCATTCCATCTGATTATTATATTCTAAAATTTTGCTAATTTGTAAAGTAAATTTGAGTCTGTGCAGTTCATACTTAGGGTTTGGGAAGGGGTTTTAGGCATTTACCTTGCCGGCTGCAAGATTGATAACTCCAAAAAATAGTTTCTCTACTCTGAAAAGGCTCAAAGCATACTTTCTCATTTCTACAGGAGAAGAACTAACAGAACTGGTTTAAATGAGTGTTCATCATAGCTTTCACAAATATAAACGAGGAAGTTACTCAATCATTTTGTTTGTTAACGAGATAACAATTTATGAAATTTTTGTATATGAATAGAAACTAATTCTTTTTTTTTCAAATTACTATTAATGTTACATTCATTTTATTCCTTTTCATTGAAGATATATATATATAGTATTATATACTATATATATATATATAATATATATTATATTATATATATAAAAAAAAACTATAATACTTATATATATATATATATATATATATTAATATATATATATATATTATTATATATATATAGTATGTAATCTTAATCTATAACACCCCCGGAAATAATAATTTGGCACCTACGACCCTGGCTATATAATATATAGATAGTTATTATATATATATATATTATATATTATATATATGATATAGTATATATATATATATATATGATATTTATATATATTTATATATATATATATATATGAAGTATATATATAATAATATAATGATATATTATTATATAGTTATATTATTAACTATATAGTGATATATATATATATGATATATAATATATATATAAATAGTTATAGTTTTATATATATATATACACATATCATATATTATAATATATATATATATGATATATATATATGTATATATATATATAGTATATATATATATATACTATATATATATATATAAGTATATATATTGTATTATGTATATTATATAGTATATATATATATATATATAGTATTAGGTATATATTCATCACTGTCACCTTCTCTGCCCCAGACTGAGAGAGTAAGGTTACGTAGCGTGCACTGGAATCCCATGAAAGTAGTAGATAGAAATTTGAGGGAAGTAAAAAAAAAAAGGAAAAGAAAAAAATAAAAACTAGCTTTTCCGTTCCCCTTTTAACTTTAGTGAGATGCTCCGTCGCAATGCAAGAAAATCTCACCCTTGGAGCTTATAACGAACTCAATGACGTGACCGCCTGCACTACGTGCAATCTCGTCAAGTGTTGGGGTGTTTTTTTTTTTTTCTTTTTGTTCATCCTTTGGCCCAGGTTGGCTAGAACCATACCCCTCTTCGACAAAACCCCGCCACTCGTCCTCTATTTTGGCGACCTTTCTTCTCGATTTTTTGCCAAAGCTCGCGATTTCTCCACCTTGGGCATTATTTACTGACCCCAATCGCACTTATTTATCTCCGTGTCTGCCAGCCGGTAGATTCAGGCACACTTGCCACTATACATCCGTTTAAAAACCAGCTATCAACTATCTTCCATCCTTTCCACTAGACCAAACCATCTCAACTTACTTTCATTGTCTCTCATTTTACCTCCTTTTCTTCAAACCACACAAATGTTTTAGGTACGTCCTTCCACATTTTTATCAAAATTCTTGCTCAACCTGAATCTATGCCCCAAGTTTTGTCCATCTTTAAGACATTGTAGCTTTGATCTGATACCTCTTATTCCTAAGATCATAGTTCATTAGTATATGCATTATCACTAGGTTAAACAACATACGCCTCATATATATAATTATATTATTATTATTATAATATTATATCTATATTATATTAGTATATTATTATAGTATAGTTATTAATATATTATATATATATATATTATATATTATATTATTTTTAAATAAGTTTTAATGGCAAATAGTTTTAAGATAATAATATTAATTATTATTAATATTTTTAAAAACTAATATAGTAAATTAATATAATATATATATATTAATATTATATATATTATATATAATATTATATATATGATAGTATATATATATATATTATATATTATAATATTATATATACTATATATTATATATTATACGTATATAGTTATATATATAATATTTATATATATTATATATATATATAGCTTAATATAAATATATATATATTATTATATATAATATATATTAGGTATATATAGTAGATATATATATATATATATATAATATATAATATATATATATTAGTACTATAGTATATATATTATATATATGATTATATATTAATATATATTTATTATAGTATATTATTTATATATATATATATATATAGTATATATTATTATATATATATATATATAAGTATTATATATTATATAAGTATATATTATATTACATATTAAGTTATCATATATAATATGATATATTATTATTTATGATATAGTATATATTATATATATTATATATATATATAATATAATAGTATGATATATATATATATATTATATATAGTTGTATATTAGTATATATATAGTATATATTACTATATATATATATATATATCTAATATACTATATATTATATTATATATATATATATATATTATATATATATATGGTTATATATATATAACTATACTATTTATTATATATATATATATATATATAGTATATATATATTATATATATAGTATAGATATTATATATATAGTATATATATATATGATATATATTTATATATATTATTATATTATAATATATATAATATATATAATATATATATTATATATGTATATATATATATATATAGTATATATGATGTATATAGTATATATATATATATATAAATATATATATATATTATACAATATATTATATATATATATATTATATTATATATTTATATATAATATATATAATATATATATATATAATACTTATAATTATATAATATAGTTTATATATGTATAGTTATATATATATATGTTATGTTCAGAAAGTAAGTGTACTGATGTCGTATTTAATTATGTATTGGAACCTGCCACCTGAATTACAAAGTTACTCCTTCGAAGTATGAATCGTGGGAGGCTACATAGCCCTTGTTCCAACGTTTCTTCACTGTTTCTATAATCAGTTACCTGGAACTCATTTTCCTGAAGTGTGTTTAGCTCACCGTGTTACAGTATTTTTTTATGTTCTCCATCGTCCCAAACTTCATTTCAAACTTAGGGAAGAGGTTGAAATCGGACGGAGCTAGATCTGGCCTGTATAGAGGATATGGAAGTACTTGAAAGTTTTTCTTCGCCAGAAACTCTATAATTGAGAGCGCAGGTGTGAGATGGCGCATTATCTGGTGGCAGGTCATATCCAATCGTTCTGAAATTAATCTGTTCTGAGTCGCCAAATCTCGTTTTCCGGAAGTCGTTCCAGACATCTTTGTAAAGACGTGATTAACTGTCCTGTCCTGAAGGTACAAATTCTTGTGTTGCAATACAAGAACGAGATGTCGAAGAAGACAATAATCAGTCGTTTTCACCTTGGGACTTGCTCATACGTCTTTCCTTCGACGAGGAGAAATTTTTGTGTGAAATTCCACTACATTGCCTGTGTATAGTTCAGTGATCGTGCTCAATAAACCTATGCATCGCCTATAAACTTTTGATAGAAAGAAGCGCACCAATGGTTATATCTTCATTGCAACAATTTAAACTTGAAAATTTTGACCAATCTTTAATCAATGGCCCACTGTCTTGGCACTAGTTTTGCACAAATTTTTCGCATGTACAAATGGTTCGCTATTAAAATTCTATATGAACTGCATTTTAGTCCAAACCAGTTTCTTCTGCAATCAATTTGAACAATGACGCGGCGGCGGTCTATTTCCAATCTCACAGCCTCTAACAACTTCCCATTTTTTCGGTTTGTGACGTAGATGTGGTCTTCCACAACGGAGGGTCGTCTTTCAACATGTTTCTCGGCTTCTTTGAAACTTTGTGCCACCTATTAAATTAAAAAATTTTTTCGATAGATGGCATCCCCATAAAGGTGTTCGTTTAAAGAAGCAAGGTCTGCAAGTGGCAGACTTGTTATGTGTTAGCACAGAATTTGATAGCCTTATCCGTTGGTCAATTATTTCGCTGCATCCGAAAAACATAAGGATGGATAGAAGATACAGCGCCCATACACAAAAGGATGTAGTGAAAACGTAAACAGAGGTTAGAACAACATCACCCATAACAGTAAACAGATGTAGTGCAGTACTGACTTTATAAATCTGGCTAAAACTGGTATGGATATGTAGCGCTAGGTAACAATTAACTCGGGTTGACTCGCGTTATATCGTCGAACGATAGAGCTTACATTAGTCAGGTTCGTTCATTGGAATTATTCAGTAACCTTACTTTGGGATCAAAGGAGTAGTATATATATATATAGGTATATATATAGTATATTTTTATATATATATATATATAATATTATATATATGTATTATATATATATTATTATATATATATATTATGAAGTATATATATAATACATATATATATAGATTATGGTTATTTTTCATATAGTATAATTTTTTCCCTGAGAGTGGAGCTCTGGATGTAGGAGTTCGGTAAGTCGTGCTTGAGTCGTAAGGCACTGCCAGCAGTGGGGGTATATCTTTCAAGAAAGGCTGTGTCGGATTTTTTTGAGTCGGAGTCCGGAGCCTCGCGACCGTTAACCCGGAGTCAAGAGTGCGCGAGTCGGAGTCGGGAGATCGGAGTCGGAAGTACAGTATTTTGAGAGGGTGGTAAAGAAAGTCGAAAACGTCGTAAAAATCGGAGCTCGGAGTTTGG
>JABUQX010135380.1:0-19730 GCA_015478945.1 Trachelipus rathkii
CACTACGTCATCTGATCTCTATCAAGCGCCCTCCTTTGGTTTCTCCTTCTTACTTTGCTTGTATATCTAAGCTTTTCATGTTCAAATCGGCTCAATATCGGCTGTTGTTGGATTGGGAGTCGTACTTCTCTTCCTTTCTTTATTTCTGTCAATATAGTGTAGTTTATCCTACAGTAGTTGGTCTTTATTTCACTACTTTATACCATACTTAATTATTCATAAAGATCTTTTCTAACCTTGACACATTACTAACTATATCCCTCTGATAATTCCGATGACTCGACCCTATCATTCTTCAACTAATTTTTCAATTCTACTACCCCTTTTACTTCTAGAATTGCCTCTTCGATCCTATATACTTTTCCGATGTTTTCTCTAGCTGAATGGATAGAAAATTTTGTGAAATTCATTATACTTAACTTTAATAACCATATACAATTTTACAAATCTCAACCTTCTTACCAAAATATCCTTACTAACTTTTCCATGGTTTACTCTTTGGCGGTTCTAAGTCCGTTACTCCTGTTGACAATTATAATACATCCTTAGGTCCATAAACATGATAAATCACTAAAAAAAATGTTCTTGGAATACACCATCACAATACGTGCATTTGGCTAGGTGAGGTACCTTCAAAGACTGGAAGTTCTGTTTATGATACTGTGGATAGACTTTTCACTAACTTTTCAGTTGTCTACCGCTAAAGTATCAAAGTGCCATTCATCACCGCCCTTTAAGAGAGTATTGAAGCATACTACAGTATCTGAGGCAGGTAGTAGGGGGAGCATCTCTGTGCCTTACTCTCTGCTATTGTTGACACAGGGCTCGTGTTAACTAGGCAAAAAGGCTTATATAAAACTATGTTCTTGAACTCCTAGTTCATTCATACTCTCACAGCCGCTCTATGCTATAGGGACGATGTTTGGTAAAATGCTTTATGATCCTAAATAAGCCGGTTAACCATTTGAGCGTGGAAAAGAATATAGCTTGAGGGAACTTTTATTGAATTCTTTTACGCTATGTTCGTAAGTGTAATTTTGACTTACTAGTTCGCATTTCAGATTTCGTGCGTAAAAAAAGAACGGTTCGTCGTACCACCATCCTTACGATGCCATCGTAGCATCAAATAGGTGCTGTATTCTGCCGCACGACTATTTTGTGTTGGACATTGATAATCTTGTTCCAGTCATGTTTTTCTGTGGTGCTTAATTACTTCTTTCCCACCACATCTGTTTTGTGGAATGGAATTCTCTCCATCTTCTGTATTTCCTACTTGAATTAATCTTCCTCCTTTAAGCCATGCGTATTTGCTAATATGCTTTTGCGCTGAGAGGGATGGAAACTTTTGCAGAGTATACACCCTCCTTAGTAAATAGGCTCTGCCCGTGGTGTGGTATCAACTGTAAAACAAATGCCTTGAATCGGGAGATATGTGGAAAATGACCTGTCTTCCGATTGTCCCCCATCCAAAACATCATTCAGTTTTATCCTAGAAACGTACTCTTTTCAACATAACGCCACAGATGGAATCATACTGCGCAACCACACAAATTTGACCTTTTAAAAAAATTTAACCTTTAGACTTCTTGTACTCACACACACACAAATTCTACCATAGCTCTCTACCTACAACTCACTCATCAGGAATTGCAAATCTCTATCCCTCTCATTGACTTTTCCACAGAAACAAATAACACCATTTCACACGCACAGCACTCATTGTCACAACGTTTCTTTCATCTTTGTTTCAGTCACAAGCAAATCACAAATCAAATTTGCCCTTTTAAATACATATATCACCTCTCTCCTCATCTCCTCAAACATTTATTCTCTGAAATTTCATATACAGATACGATTCATACATTTTCGCGGAAGGATAGAAGGGCGCTACTGCGACACCACCTTCTCCGAGACCATGCTTACATTCCCTGGCCAAAAGAATAAGTGGTAGTAGGCAGCAAACCTAACTACCCGTCCCTTAGTAGCCTTCTACGACCGCAGGACATACTATCGGTGGGCAATTTTCCTCCCCACCACTATGGATATAAGGATAGGGAATGTCTGTAAGATGTTGTCTAGAAGAGGGTTGTGGAATAAGTGTGTGTATATGATATGTTGTCTGGGGGATGAGTGTGGATATGACGAATAACAAAAATGCGAACCATTGGCACTGGAATGTCATACTACAAGCAAAGTGGGTAAGTTATAATATTAATATATATATAATATTATATATATATAATATTATATAATATATATATATCAATATATATATTATATATATATTGATATATAATAATATATATATATAATATATATATAATATATATACTAATATAAATACTACTATATATTAATATATATATATATAATATATATATATATTATATATATTGCTCACTCCCCAAGCCTGAAGATTAGGGCAGAGTCGTCTCTGCAAAGCCACTCCTTAGCGGATCTGCCTCTGTAGAATCATTCTCTTCGCACCTCGGCAATAGATTCTTCTGCTTCTCTGTCGACGCAGAAACACCATCCTCCTCTTCTTTCTTGGGTCCTCAACAGGTCTTTCTTCCCGCTGCCCAACCATTAGAATCTCATTATGTTTGGACATGGCCCTACCACTCACTGTGCTCTCCAAATATCAACCATCAATGGGCCTCTATCTTCAAGGCTCACGCCTTATTTCCGAATTTCTTCTTCGCTTCCTTCTCGTCACTCCCGCTATCAGTCTCAGTACTCATCTCTCTGCCAAATTTTTTTTTGTTCTGGTGGTAAGGGTTCAAGCTTCCGACCCATATACGAGAGTTAGTCTTAGTATTTTAGTTCTATATCAAAACCTTGGACATCCCTCGGTACATCCTGTTTTTCGGCAATTCATACACCTGTCCCACCTCCTCGTAAAACTGTTTATTCTCGTCCTCAATATCTCCGCCCATTTCTCCATTCAGTTTAGTAATACCCAGGTACTTAAATTTTTCCACTTCTTCAACCTTTCCCCCTCTTCTACGATGCCAAGCACCTCTTCTTTCTCTGGGAGCATCTTCTATCACTTCCGTCTTTTCTATTATTTTTAATGACTTCTCATTTGTTGGCAATAGAATACCACTAATTGATCTCAATATGTCTCTTCCAGAGTCCGTCCTGCAATTGTCACGTTCGATAGCTGCTATTATCATATGCATAATCCATGGTAATTCAAGCGTCCCTCAAAACCAACCTTGGATACCCTCCATTATGTAAATGATAAAACAACAAAGGAGACACACTCCTCCCTGTCTCACTCCAGCTTCTACATGGAACCATTTTTCCTATGCCAAACAACGCGCTGTTCTACTGCACTTTTACTGGTGAAGAGCTTAGTATCACTTGCTTATTTAACTTGGGTTCAACCTATTACATACGGGATTCCAAGCGTTTTCTACAATTCTCCCGTGGGCACACTATCAATGCCTTATCTACGGTCATAAACGCCGCATAGATATTCTATCCTCACTCCCACCTTTCTCCAATCATCATCTGCCAAAGCTAATATAACATATCTGGCGGTAGCTCTGGTTCCTCTTTTCCGTCTAAAACCATAATGGGGCTCATCTCAATTATTCTTCTCATAATTATCTATTCTATCTATCATCTATATATTCATATCATCTCACTATATATATATATTATCATCTATACTATATCTATCATATCACTCATCTCATCTCTACTATTACTACTATGATACTATATATTCTTTACTCTATTCTCATTTTCACTATTCATATATTTACTACTAATTTACTCTACTTACTACTATCTCCAGGACTTATCCTTTCTTGACACAAATTTTTTTTTTTGGGTTGCACAAAATGTATCATCTCTCCCAAATGATAAAATGCATGCAGTTTGCTATTCGTGGCCTGCCTCCTTGTAAGCTGTGGTAATTAATATATATATATATATATATTATATTTACTCTCATATTACTCTATTACTCATATATATAATATATCTATATATATATCTATCATATATATATATATATATAGTATTATATATATTATTATATATATATATATACTATATATATATATTTATATTATAATAATATATATATATATATAGTATATATATATATTACTATATATATATATATATATATATATATATATATATATATATATTATATTATATTATATATATATATATTATATATATATATATATATACTATAGTCAAAGCGTGGGCCCGCCGCAATTTTAAACTTTAGAGCGCAAACTCAAAAGCGCAAAGTGGAAAATCAGTTCCGCGAACGCTGCACAATACGCTGCATCACTTTCTTTCAAAAGATATAGCATGCTATATGTTATTGCTTAGGTTGATAGTATTTTTCATGTGACTTTGTTAAGTTAAGGCCTTATTGTACAACTAGTTAATACATGAATATATTTAGCTTCCTATAATAACATCTCATAGATTATTTAGGTGTTAGGGGTCCTGTTCATTATATAGCGACTATTATATAGATCCGCTATACTCTGACCAATACAGTGATAACTAAATTTGTTCAGATTAATGGTGAGATTAATTTACTCACCCCTTGAGTTTTGTAGTTTGCATATTGTTAGGTGTGTTCGTGAAAGTGCTTTCTAGTGGAGCCCATAACTGCGCTCTTTGGTTAAATATTTAATGTCGTTATAGTGGATTAAAATTTGACCAGTCTAATGCTTAACTCTTATAATTTTTTGTTAACTTTTAACGCTTTCGTAATTGGTACCTGATATTGTAGAAGTGATATAGGACGCTAGATTTAGATCAGAGTGTATAAAACTTTTTACGCCACGCACCTTTAGTTATTAATGCGTCTCACTTTTTGGCTTAACTCTTTTTACATCGGGAACAGGGTAATATATGGAATAGATATTCTTGGATTTTTGCGTGTATCAGAATTTTAAATTTGTTTTATTACAGGATTTTCTCGCACTTCTTATAGAATAAACATAACTTATATGTCATACAACAAAAAGTCATGTCTCTCCTTAACTACAGCCTCTTTTCTCTAGCCAGGGTCATAGAACAATGTGTTTTTTAGTACAAGCTTGTAAACTCGGCACAGGGTTTGTTAATTATTGAGCGTATAGTGAACTTTTTTTGTTAATATAATATATCTTTGCTGGGTAGATTGTGACTTCGTTTCTTGATGTAGGTGTTCGAGAGATTTCCGCATGGACCAAGATCAAAAGATGATATTGTAGTTCAAAGAACTTGTCGCCACCGAACTGTCTTATGAGTAGTCATTCATTTTTCGCCATAACAGTGTTAACGTTACTAGTTTGATTTTGCATCACATTTGCGCGATACAATACGAGTGAAAATTATAGTAGATATACTAGGGCTGTATAGCACGTTTGCTCACTATGTGTAAATATACACTCTAATACTCAGAGTGTTTCGTGATTCTTGGAGTGAGGGATACTTGGTTTTGTTTCAATGTGGTACTAATTGAACCGATTTATATAGGTATTTTAGATAAGAAATAATTAGAGGTCTTTTGACCTCATGGGTGATTTTCGTAAATTAAATAGGTTGCCTCAAGTTTCGTATCCGTACAACTCTGAACTCCAAACGTCCGCGTTGCTATAATAATATACTCGGTATTATATACCAGTAAGTAACGGTTGCGGTGGACGTTGCGCTGCCAACGGCAGGGATGTAGTGATGAGTATATAACAAGAGATTTTTATACATAACCACTATGACTCGCTCATCCACATTTTCTCTGCCGTTAAAGTTACCGGTCGAATTACCACCTTCGAATGCGCTCCGGTGCATGATGCCACGATATTGACCTAGACTTGCTCTCCTACACCTACGTTGTGTACAACGCGAATTTGGAGTTAACCTTGAGAGATTGGGAATACGGCAGTTCAAGTTTCTAACTCTGTTCTGTTGTCATATTTGCGTGTTAATTGTGGGTGTAGTGTGGAATTCCTCTATCGCTGTAGGAATAGATCAATGGCCTTGCTTAACACTGATTCCTGGCTGATGCTAGGGGAGACAGATTATTAATTAGAGCTTTTATGTGTTTTCGCAATGACTACTAAATTTGACACCGCGCCGTTTTCATACCTAGCAACTGATCTGATGGAGTTTGCTCGTTCAAACAGCCGGATACGTCATTCTGATCTTCATTGGGCTTTCTCAGCCGCTTTACTAAAATATTTATTATCGTTTATTTTTCTATATTATGTAAATGGTTATACTATATTTTATGTATGTCATACTTTATTGTAATTTTTGAGAAATAAATTATATATACTATATATATATAAATGTTAGTAAATTATATATATATATATATATATATATATATATATATATAGTATATAAATATTATATATATATATATATATATAGTTTTGAGGGAGTGTGCTTCCGTGCTATCCCCGCCCCTCGTTCAACTATATTCTCTATGTCTCAATACTAACACTTTCCCTCAGTGTTGGAAAGCACGCACATGTCAACCTATTCGAAAAAAGGAAGCCGCTCTGATTCCTTCTCACTTATCGCTTATAGCTCTCACTTGTATTCTATCTAGATCTTTGAAACTCTTCATACTCTCACTTCTTAGATCATCTGGAGTCTCATTCACTTCTTTCGATCGCAGCAGTATGGCTTTCGGCGCTCGAGGTCTATCTGGTGATATACTTTCCTATCTATACTGATTTATGGTTTTCGCCCTTAGGAACTTACGGGGAGACTAACGTGGTGGCGCTTGACATATCCAAAGCATTTGACCGGGTATGGCACGCGTCACTGCTCTCCAAAGCTCCCCTCCTTTGGGTTTCCTCCTTCTCTTTCCTTACTTAGTGCTAGTTTTCTTTTCAATCGCTCAATTCGGCTGTTGTTGATGGGGCGACTCGCCTTCCTTTTCCTGTCAATAGTGGTGTTCCTCAGGGTTCTGTCTTATCTCCTCTTTATTCCTACTT
This sequence comes from Trachelipus rathkii, assembly GCA_015478945.1. NCBI lineage: Eukaryota > Metazoa > Arthropoda > Malacostraca > Isopoda > Trachelipodidae > Trachelipus > Trachelipus rathkii. The sequence goes on from JABUQX010135380.1 coordinate 6,972, forward strand.
TTCCATTAATGAATCTTCTCACTGCCATTAACTCTAATTCACTCATATGGCGATGATTCGAACCCTTCATACTTCAACTCATTATTTCAATTCTGCTCCTTCTCTTACCTTCTAGACTTGCCTCTCGTCTTATCTTTCCGATCTATTCTCGCTGATCTGGACAGCAATTTCCGGGTGGGGTCGTCTGAACCTTGTGAAATTTCAATTCTTTAAAAAACTCACTCTACAAATCTCCCTCTCTAAGATACCCTCTAACTTTCCTTCCTCTTTCGACGGTTCTCTCGTCTCTCCTGTTGACAATATAAACATTCTGGCCTTAACATAAACAAAAAAGTCTTGGAAACCTCACTCACATCGGTTGCTAAAACGGCCTCAAAGAGAACTGGGAGTTCTGTTTTAGACTGTGCGAGACTTTTTTCTCTTCACAGTTACTCCAGTTATACAATGGCTCTCATCCGCCCTTGTATGGAGTACTGCTCTCATATCTGGGGGGGCTAAGGTTTCCCCGGCTTTTGGGATAGGGTCGAGTCAAAGGCAAAAAGACTTATACAAAGCTGTCCTGTTCGTTTCTTAGTTCCAACTTTGACCCTCTATGCTATGCGGCGCGATGTTCGGTGCTTTATCTCTTTTCTATAGGTATCGTAGCGGCAAGTGCTCCGAGGGAACTTTCCACTCAGCGTGCTACTCGACCTTAAGACGCCTCGTAGCCAGGGGGTCTGTGTCGGCACATGATTTTTGTGTGATATCAGCAACTCCACAGACTAGTTCGCTGGCGGTGGCCTCTGTCTATCTCTGCCACCTCTATTCTGTGGAATTCTCTTTCACAGCTTCTGTGTTTCCTACTCAATTTAATCTCCCACTTTTAAGCCCGCGTCTGTGCTCATCCGCGTAATTTGCGTTAGTTGAATTTTTGTTGATTTTAACACCTCATCCTTGAATAGGGCTTTGCCCGTGAGCGGTGGTGGATAACTGTAAAAAAATATATATATTATATATTATATTACTATAATTTATATATATTTATTATATATTATCATATATATAATTATATATTATTATACTATATATATAATACAGAGATGATTAAAGTTTGTTCCAAATTATAAAATAACTCACCATAATAGGCTCACATTTCAGACTCAGATCTCCATCACCGTTCAGTGCCTTTTATGTAGAGAGTAGATTCGATGCAACGTTACACTTTAATTCCTCAGTATCCTGGTCTTGGCAGCTTGGTACTTTCCCTCATTTAACCTAGTCAACTTCAGAGTTTTGAAGTGAGGATGCATCGGGGTTGCCATAAGCAAACAAATCATAAGATCTGACCCTGAACCTCGGTTCAAATTCTTTTTCCCCTTTGTTTTGCCTTTGTTGCTTAGCAAGTAGTTTACTAAGTTTTTGGCATAGTTTAATTTCCACTCGTTGCATTTCCCCGATCTTGTCCTTGAAGAGAAGAGATTATTCAATAGGACTCCCGCGTACGCCATTCTTCTCTTCCTGCCACATGATCAAGCAGTACAGCATAGGCGTCATTATTCTATGTACTGGTCCGATTCCTCCTTATCAGATTTCAGTTAAATAATGGAAGATAATCGCTTTCTTTCGAGCACTTGTAATCGATCATGTCCCATGCCCATCAAGGTTTTAAGACCTCTTTTTATAGAATCGATAGGAGTTCAAACGAGTACCCTTGGTGTTTTAAGCTTTGTTCGCAACTCCTTCTTACTCGCAGCAGTTGTAGTTTTCCTGGTTTGGGCATTCCACAATTCCTGTGCTTTGGGAAGTGTCTTATTAAATGGATCCTTGGCATCAGAGGACCAGCGAGGAACATTTGAAACATCCTTAGTAGCCAAAGATGTTTAATGTGTAGGAAATGCAACGGCGATGTTTAGTTAGGCTGAGTGCATCATGTTCTTCAAGCAGATTTTCTAGCTGGAGAGGTTTTGTCTGCAGAACCTCTGTGTTACTAATTTGTTCCATCTCTTCACACGTAACCACTATCTTTGCAATCGGTGCCTGTTCTTCCATCTTCGTCACCCGTTTCTGCATGAGTATCTACCCGAAAATTGCACAGAAATTTTGCACCGTTATTGTTTGGTAATCGCATGACAACCTAAAAGTAATGTTTTTTAATTTTAGTTGTTCCTATTATTTGGAGTTATAATTTTTTTCAGCATTACGTTATTAGTTCATATTAGGATTTTTTACTGACCTTATGTCTCAAGATGCCATATTTGTTTGATAGAATATCTCTTAATAATTGTTGGCTAGGACTGTACTGGTCTGGAAACAGATACTCTCTATAGGCTAGGACCCTTCTCTCTCTCAAGTATTCAAATTATGCCAGTGACGCGCATCCAAAGAAAATTCCTGTTTTTTTGTTCCCAGTCCAGCTCTCTGCGTTGTGGCACATACTGACCTAAAAATGTTAGGTAAATCAGCCGTTCCTATTATGCCATATGACATGCAGATCCCGTACATCACCTTCTTCTGGAGGGGAGGTGGAAACTCAGACTTCAGGTAGGACAGGAATTCGACAAAGAACTCAGAACCACAATGTGAATAAACCCAATGTCATGTAGCAGAATCTAGAAGCAAAAAGTATTTCGACGAGAAATGATATTAATGACAAATGAAACTTGGTATTTCAAATTCGAAAATTTGTGTATGGACTTTATTCTGTTAGTTTTTTAACCTGTAAGTTCTGGCATCACTTATAGTTAATATGTACTTAAAATAAAAACACTTACTTATAAAGCAACTCAAGAGCTCTCTTCTGTTTAAATATTTTCGACATAGACTGGAGAATGATGGTCTGACGCTTTTTTGGGCTGGGCTGTCTTACCTCATCTGTTGAGGCAGCTTCCGCCCCGTTTGAACCTTCTTCAATTGCAGTTACACGGTCCTTGGGGCACCAGAAGGATGTTTCTAAAAAAAGTTCAAAACTTATTTCATGTAAAATAAAATATGTGAAATATTTAATGTTTAAATTTAAAAAAAAAAAAAAAATTCAAATAAAAAGTATCCAAAGTACTTGATAAGATAGGTGCTCCAAGTCATCTTGGCTGCTTTTTTTTCATGGGAAGTACAGGCAGCATCACACTCAGGAATTTCAAGAGTTATACTTCGACGACTTTCACCGTTTGCAATTCTTTTTCCCTTTAAGCACTTATTCATGTGTGTTTTATCTCAATTTAAACACAAAAACACTAAAAAGGTTTAATTGCTAATCACAAGTAACCAATAAACTTAGTAAATTGGCTGTAATAATAATAATAATAATAATAATAATAATAATAATAATAATAATAATAATAATAATAATAATAATAATAATAATATATATATATATTATATATATATATTATATATATTATTATATAATATATTATATATATATAGTTATATATATATATATATATACTAATATATATATATTATATATTAAGCGCAATTATTTAGAGTGCAAACGCAAATTATTTAGATAGAGCGCAAATTTGCGCTTTTACGCTCTTAAAAAAGTTGTTGAGCGCAAATGCAAAAGCGCACATTTTTAGAAATTTCGCGCAAACGCAAAAGCGCACATTTTTTAACTAAAGCGCAAATTGCGCTTTGCGCTTTTGCGCTTATGTCCACCTCTGATTGAAACAAGCCATTTGAAGAAATTACGAAAAAAAATCAGCGCCTCTACAACTTCTCTGTCTCCGATGTAATACTATTAATCTCAACGCTAAGGAAGCATTCTGAACCATCTTTAAATGAAAATGATGACGATTTAGAAAGAATAAAAGATGTAATAAAACTAGAGCTAGAAATACGTTTTGTTGTGGAAATTAATGCACCTTCATATATTGCAACTTACTTAGATCTACGTTATAAAGGCAAGTTCTTTTTGTAACACTTTGTGTTGCAGTTGAAAAACTTCAATCCGAACAGTCTATTAATTCGCCACCCATTAAATGGAAAAAAAACGAAATCTACAGAACCAATACCTTCTACAAGTAAATCGATAACAGATTCACTGGAAGAATTTCTACAGTCCAGTAGTGATAAAGAAACACACGCATTGCCAAAGGATGTAGTGCAATGATTGAAAAACTATCACAAAGAAACGACTAGACTACAATGATATCTATCAGTTGTGGAGCAAGCTTAAGCAAATGTTTAGCCCATTCGTTGATAACAACATGCAAGGAAACTACTTGGCCTGTCTCCACTAGTGTTCCAAGTGAGAGAAGGTATTTAGCAATGCTAGGCGTAATTATGATGAAAAGAGAAACAGACTGCTAGTAGAAAAGGCAGAAAAATTGATGTTTCCCAAGCACAACCTTCCTATAATTGAATTTCAATACTAGTGCAAAAGTATATAATCCATTGTACAATCTCTTTCATTAAGGGCGGAGGTTGGGAAAGAGTTGGTGGGTGCATTTGAGTTGGGTCCCCCGTCCACCTGTAACACAAATATTAATAGATTGTATCTAAAACTCGAAATATATATATATATATTATATATATATACTATATATAATATATGTATATATATATTATATATATATATATAATATTTATATATTAATATATATATATATCTTATATATATATATATATATATACTATATATATAATATCGCAGATATAAAATCAAACCTTCGAATCCGCATCCGCGGATGCGAATAAAATGACATCTGCTGCATCACACACACACACACACACACACAAGCACACACACATAAATATATATATATATAATATAAATATATATATATATATATATAATATATATTATATATTATATATATATATATATATTATATATATATCTATATATATATATATAATAATATTTGGGTGATCAATGATGATCTCGTACCAAAAAAAAAATCAGCTTAATCTTCTTAGGTCATTAATTAAAAAGCTAAAATACTATAAAATCGGTCAAAAAGATTTGTAACGAGCTCCGTAGTTAAATATTTATTTGCCTTTTCTATGAGATACTCCCCCCCATCCCAAAAAAAAAGAAATTCATTAAGATCTTCATAATTTCTCTTATTCAATAATATTTTATAACAACAGAAATTGATCCTTCCCGCAACAGCAGCTAATCGATCGTCGTCGTCTGTACACGAGAAGAAAAAGTAAGCATAATTGTGTTCGATTTTTGGCAAAATATTTGTGCATTAAAAATAAAAATGGTTCAAATTTCGATAAAGCAAAAAACGCAGAAATTTTTACGAAACGAAAGCATTTGTTTTAAAATTTATACAAATTGCAAATCAACGAAAATATTTTACATTTTTAAAATAAATAATATTAAATATATCTCACACAAGTTTGGCAATCGGTTAGCGCGTTCGGCTGTTAACCGAAAGGTTGGTGGTTCGAGCCCACCCGGGGGCGAAGCATTTTTTTTTTTTTTTAGGAAAAAAGAAGGGTTATTAAATAAATTGAGAAAAACATATATTATTAGCCCACATGGGTGTCGACCCCACGACCTCCGCGTTATCAGCACGCGGCTTCTCTAAACACCAACTGAGCTTACGGGCCGTTTGCACGAAGCATGCATCCAAAAGTAAATTTTTACCATATATATATATATATATATATATATATAATATAATACTATATATATATAATATATTATATATATATATATATATATATCTATATATATATATATATAATATATATATATATTTAGTGAGTCGGGAGGAACGGACCATAATCCAGACTCCATAAGCGGATTGTACACAGGATAATAATCCGATTTTCATTTGTTTTCATTTTATAGCGTAATGACAGTTAAACAAAATTTCATACATTAACCCTTTCATTCCCAAATTATGTTTAAATTGAAATTCCTATTTAATTTCATGCAACATTTTTATTGTGACATATGAAGTCCAATATATGCTTTTTGATAGAAAAATTTACTTAGGATAGAAAATAATTAATAGTTAAAATTAAATAAAACCTATGGGAAAAAATAGCAAAAAGTGCTCATCAGACGATAAAAAGACAACTACCCGTCCTTCATCAGGCCCAGAAGTCAACTGAGGGATTTAATTTTAGGTTTCAAGGTATATTCAGCTTTGTTTGCTCTTCCTAGAGTCATTTGATGCAAAAATGGTCCTTATGCTAATAGGTAATAGGGTCGAAAATTATAAATCAAGTAATGTATAAAAAATTCAACAGTGGGAAAGAATGGGTTAAACGTTTGAGAAAGTGAAATATAGATATATATATTTTTTCTACTTATCCAATCAACATCAATTTTTCAGGGCTTGTATAGTCGGGCCAGATACATCTTTTTTACTTGGATATAATTTTTCTATATAGTCAATGGAAATTTTTTTTTTTAAATTTCCAAAAAAAATTTTTTTTTAATTTGTTCCAAGAACGAATCCAAAACTGCTGCATATACAAAGAAGTTATCTAAATAAAAAATGTGCATCTCCTCCGACTACAAATGTCCTGAAAATTTCATTTAGATCGGATAAATAGAAATATAGATATATTCCAATTTTTCAATTTGAAAACTCAAAAAATCGACCAATGGGGTCAAATATCACAATTCCGCTCTAACACATTTTAGATAATAATCCAATCTTTGTATATTTCAAGTTTGAAGTCATTTCGAAAAAATTGTTGGAGGAGTTTCGACAAATGTCAAAAACATATATTTTCAAAAATTGAAAATACCAAAACAATGACTACAGACACAGAAAAACACTCGCAAACGACGTTTTAGAAGTCAGAAAAAGCTACAGTTTGGTGTTTATTTGGTGAAAATCAGCTTAAATTCCGATTTTTTTTTTTGGGGGGGGGGGGGGAGTGGGGCCCCGCCCAAAACAAAAATTGGAGCGTGACCCCAAATTTAAAAATTGGCATATTTTTTTTTTTTCTGTGTGTCCGATCTGCATGAAATTTTCATTACATTTGTAGCCGGAGGAGATGCACATTTTTTTTAGATAGCTTCTCTGTATATGCAATAGTTTTGGATTTGTTCTTGAAACATTTAAAATTTTTGGAAATTTTTTCAAATTTTACTTTTGAATATACAGAAAAATTATTTAAGTAAAAAATATGTATCTCGCCCGACTATACAAGCCCTGAAAATTTGATGTTGATCGGATCAGTAGGAAAAAAATATATATCAATATTTCACTCTTTCAAATGTTTAATGTATCAAATTTTGTGTAATTGTCATTTCGCTATAAAATGAAAATAAATGAAATTCGGATAAGAACATATGAGTTTTTTTTACATGATTATCTGTGTAAATCCGCTCTGTGCATGTTGCTTTTGGGCGCTCACCATATATATATATATAAGCTATATATATATTATATATTAATATATATATATATATCTCAATATATATATATATATATAATATATATATTAGTATATATATATATATATATTATATATATTATATCATATTTTATATATCATAATTTTAAAAGTGGAAAGACAACGGGTGAAAACGTCCCGATAGATCAGTTTTTAGAGCGCCATATTATATTTATATATATATATATATATATATATATATATATATATATTATATATAATATATATATATATATATATATAAATGATATATATATATATATAATATATATATCTATATAATTTATATATTATATATATATATATATATATTAATTATTAGGTGGTTACCTCGGATCACGAACTTAATCCGTTCGCGAACGAACTATTTTCCAATTGAAATTAAATCTAAAATCCAATAATCCGTTCGCCCGCCCCAAAAAACATATTGTTTGTTGACTTTGTTTTTATAGATTTATGTGTGGCAAAAATATATAAGGCAAAACATACAGTACTATAAATTTACCTTTTTGGTTGATAGTTACTGCCACACTTAGATGGTAGAGGAGGAGGATGAAGGCTACTTCGAAGGAGAGTCCCATTCCATAATAACGTCGGCAACTGTGTAGGTATTTCTGGTGTTTTTTCTCGTGTTTGTATCATGGGAAGTGGTTCGATTGCTTACTCGGTGGCTGGTGTTTTCACAACATAGCGATCCAGAGACATTTGTATTTTTGTTTGTTGGATATTTTTCCGAAAATGAGACCACATTTAATATGTCCACAGCTCGGCTAGTCACAGTTTTGTTAGGGTGATGTTTATCAATGAAAACCTGCACTTCGCTTCACTTGCTAAAAAGTTCTTTGATGTCAGCACTTGAAACATGTTCCACCTCTTCCTTCTCCTCTTCTGAGTGCTCCTCCTGCAAGACTTTCATCTGTTCACGTTGCAACTCAACAAGTTCTGTGTTGAGTTCTTGTCTGTGATCCTCCACCACATCCTCCTCGTTGACCTCCAAGTCCAAACTCGTGCCAATGGTCACAATCTCGTTTACTAGAGTTACAGCTCTCAAAGTTGCTAAGAGGCACATAACCTGGCCAAAGTCTCCTCCAGGCAGATTGCAACGTGCGGTTAGACACATTGTTCCATGCCTTGTCAATTAGGTTTATGCAATGGAGGATATGGAAGTGATCCTTCTAAAAATCACGCAGGGTAATTAATATTCGTGTCGTTGGTCATCTGGAAACACTTGGAAAAAAAAGACCTTTGTATATAATCTTGAAGTTCGAAATTACTTGCTGGTCTATGGGTTGGATGAGAGTAGTGGTGTTAGAAGGCAGAAATCTGATTTTTATGAAGTCGTATTCAACATCAAGGTCTTCTTACATACTAGGAGGATGGGCAGGGTCGTTGTTCATAACCAGCAGACACTTAAGGGGCAAATTATTTTCCTCAAGGTATTTCTTGACAGTTGGCGCAAAAACTTCAATCAACCACTCCATAAAAAGTAATCTTGCTATTCGCTCTCCAAAATACCGGAAGTTTACCTTTAACACATTGCGTTTAAAAACTCGCGGATTTTCAGAGTGGTAAACTAAAAGATTCTTAATCTTACAATCCCACTTGCATTAACACAATAAAAGTATAAGCCAGTCCTTCATTGGTTTGTGGCCAGGCAGTGACTTTTCCTCTTGTTATATACGTCCTTCTTGGAATTTTTTTTCCAAAACAGTCTCGTTTCATCGCAGTTAAAAACTTGATGCGGTACGTAACCTTCACAGTTGATAAATTTTACAAATTCCTCCACATAGCCATCTCCTGCTTTTTTTCCCCAACTAGCTGCCTCTCCACGCCGAACAACACTATAAACTCTAGTTCGTCGACGAAATTTCTCAAACCAGCCTCTACTTGCTTCAAATTCGACATCACTTGTATTCGGCATTTTCGCCACTAAATTAGGGCCTCACTAACACTATCTCCATCAAGCTGTTTTTCATTAATCCAAACTAACAATAATTTTTCTGCCTTAACGTTTGAGATCTTTGCTACGATAACCACATGAACCGTCCTTAGCGTATCCTTTATCGTCACTTGGGGGACGCCACCTTCTGCTGGAACTGCCGGCGTCCTCAAACTCCAGAAACTCATGCTATTTATATTTCATCCCTGAATCTTGCATAAATCTCTTGTCCGCGACACTAAAAAGTTTTTGAAGTAGAAAATGGGTTAATCTTACAGGTTCCTCTTCCTCACGCCCTTTCTGTTATTTTGCCAAAAAATGTCGACTCCAACTTTCCTCCTTCCCCTTTCCCCCATCTAGTATCGGCACAACTGCCATCTTACTTTCTGCTAAAGCTGAACTCTTTAACAATCATCTAGATCTCTTCCCTACCACACTTAATAGACATATACCTCTATAATTCCATTCCAATCCATACAGGGCTCCATCCTCCCAATCCTTCCATTCCATTCCTTCTTTATTTCCATTCCATCCATACAGTTTCCCTTTCCTTCCATTCCTCTTCCTAATCCTCCCCTCCATTCCATCCATGATCTACTATCACCCCTCCCCCACCTCTTCCTCCACCTTATCCTCCTCCTCCTCCCCTTCTTCTTCCATTTATCCTTCCGTTTTCCTCCACCTCATCTTTTCCTCTTCTCTTCCTTCCCTCCACCATCTCTTTTATCCACTCTATTCCTTCTATGTTCCATCCCATTTTCCTCTCCTCCTTTCCTTCCTTCCACCCTCTTCCTTCCATTCCCTGTCTCCAGTTCCTTCCTTCCTCCATCCCCCTCCCCGCCCCTCTAAATGCATTTACATCTAATTGATCTACCTCTATTCCATTTACACATGATCGGTGCCCTTCCTCCCGTTGTCATCTTTGAACCATGTATTCCCTCATTCGACACCTGGCTCTATCAGACTCCCCATTATCATTCCATTCATTCCATTCTTCCCTTCCATTCCGTTGTCATTCCATTCCACCATTCCTCCCGTTCCATTCCATTCCTTCCATTTCCATTCCATTCCCGTTTTCGATCTAAATGTTGCCATTGGTCCATAATTCATGATTTTCCATCCACTGTTCCATTCCTCATTTGTCCTTCCTCTTCAAATCCATTCCCCCCTCCATTCCTTCATCACACCATATTACCTCCTCCTCCCCATCTTTCCTTCTTCCTTTCCACCATTTCTTCCTCCTTCCCCTTCTATATATATATATATATATACTCTCTCTCTCTCTCTCTCCTCTATATATATACTCTCTCCACTCCTCTCCTATATATATATATATATATATATATAATATATATATATATATATATATATATATATATATAATATATATATATATATATATATATATATATATATATATATATTATTTTATCTATCTGTTGGTTGAATGAAAGTTAACACTTGTTTATACCTCCACAACCGTATATGAGAAGAGAGAAGAAATGCATGATAAAAGATTTCAGCCCCTTGAACCATGCAAAGAAAAATCTTTTTCTCTGACTGCGTCAAAATATTCATCCCTTAACGACCAGAAACTAACAAGAAGTAGCTCTATTATTATTTGTAATCCCAAATCATGTTCAGTTGTTCTTAATAATTCAAAAGAATTTCTAAAATTTTCTTGCTTCACACAATATTTTAGTGAAAGTCGCATTCGGAATTGTCTAAGGTGGAATTAAGGCAAATGTTTGAGCAGAGTTCAGCTTTAATGGAAGGTATAACGGCAATTGTAGCCTCGGTAGAATACTATGGAGGAGAAGAGGGAAAACAGGGTAAATTATACATATTTTTCCGGCCAACAAAAGTAGGACGTGAGAGGACCCGTTTGGAGGCAGGGGATTGATTCCCAGAGATTAAACTGGACTGATTTGAACATTTGGGGTGATTTAGATGAACTGGAGTGACTCAGATTGAACTGGAATCATTCAAATTGAATGGACGGATTCAGATTGAATTGGACTGATTCAGTTTGAACTGGAATGATTCAGATTGAACTGGAATGATTCAAATTGAACTGGACCGATTCAGATTGAACTGGACTGATTCAGTTTGAATATTCAGATTGAACTGGAATGATACAGATCGAACTGGAATGATTCAGATTGAACAGGACTGATTCAGATTGAACTGGAATGATTCTGATTCTACAGGTGCGAATAGCAGGAATAAAATCTCACTGGCCATTTACAGGAGAAACTTTCAGGGGCTTGTCTGTCGGTTTTGATTGATTAAAAGATTGACAGAACATATACTTTTGTAAGAAGTGGATCATAGAGAAAGAAAAAAAATTTTATTTGGCTTCAAACACTTATTTAAATTTTTATTGTTTCATTCTTGAACGAACTTAATTAGTTTCCTTGTTTTTTTAATTGAAACGCAGCTAAACTCATAGTTTCAGAATTGAAAGAGTTGTTCATATTAAAATTTAAATAATTTTTTTTTTCGGGAAGGCTTACTGAGAGGGGGGACTGAATCTTATAAAGTACCGATTTCCCCCCATTTTACTTGACTGTTGCATTTTTTTATAAAATTTTGACATCAAAATTTAAGTTGAGGGAATCTGTGGTCACTTGACAGCACTCACCTGAATGCCCATGGGTGCTAATCTTTAATTGTACCCTAAACGAGGGTATATTCTTTTGGATTTGAGAGTGGGGATTTAGATATTTGGAAAGGAATATAACATTGCATTATGGTTTATTGGTAACTTCAAAGCTATTAGGTTATTATTATTATTATTATTATTATTATTATTATTATTATTATTATTATTATTATTATTATTATTATTATTATTATTATTATTATTATTATTATTTATTGTAGTAGTAGTAGTAGTAGTAGTAGTAGTAGTAGTAGTAGTAGTAGTAGTAGTAGTAGTAGTAGTAGTAGTAGCATCAGCAGTAGTAGTAGTATTGGATCGTAACTAGTTGTAGTAGTAGTAAGTAGTAGTAGTAGTAGTAGTAGTAAAATTAGTATGTGGTATTAATAACCCAATTAATTACATTTTTTTAATTTGCAAAAAAATATAATAGTTACTTATTTAACACTAAAATACATTTTATTTTTATATTATTTTAAGATTCTTCAAATATATATAAATTAGTTATAATAAAATTTTAATATTTAATATCTTAGTATATAATTTTTATTATAAAATTAATGTAGTACAAGTCTGAAAAAAATGCTGCTTTGTTACATCATGATCTGATTATTCCTAAAATTTAAACTATTTTTGAGTGTAAAACTCCTAATGAAAATTAAATCATTCAAACTTGCAATTTGTAAATAGTGGTGTGCTGTTGGCCGACTCACCGGGTGCGGTGCCATAGGGTATTAATATAATAATCTGTGGCGGTCGGTGTTTGCATTGAAATTTCAGTGACCTTGTGCGGGCCGTTGGGGCG